>JARNME010000234.1:176410-220279 GCA_030179655.1 Scaptomyza flava
GAGCGGCAGAGCGGCTGCAGCCGCCTTACAGTGGTGGAGGTTTATCTGAAGAAGTCTCAGAGACATCTTCAAGCTTCGACTCCACCACGGTCAGATTAGCCTCTTCGTCAGTGTCTACGTCGAGGTTTATCATGTTGGCCATGTTTTTGGCCAGATCAGAGTCTTCTGATAGGTGGTCGTCACCTGCACTGGCTACAGCCACCGCGTCACTTTCTGTGACTGGGTTGTTTGCACAATGGGCTGTAGTGCTGCCTTCAGTGGCCTCAGCCGTTTGCTGCTCACCTGGAGCTTCTGGCGCCACAGGTGCGTCCTCTTGATCCAGAGGCTTGCTAGCTGCGTCCGAACGGTTGACCCGAATTACTATCGGCTTAAAGCCGTAGTGGGCCGACACGTTGGTTGCGGCTAAGGCCTCGGCTGACTCATCGTTGATGACCAGGATCACCTGCCGATTATTGCCTTCTGGCACCTCGACCTTAGCGATCCTCCAGTCATGCGTAACCAGGTCGGGGTTACTCAGTTGGAAGACTTTTAAGATTCTTTCGTGATCCTCGGGCTTGGCGGAAACCTAGACTCTTGCTCGTGGACGACTGGGCACATCCTTCCAGTCTACTGCCTCCAGCTTTGCGCCGGGATAGACCTCTCCTAGAAGGCCAACAGCTTTTTTGTATAGCTCTGCGGATTTGTCGTCCTCGCAGGCTCGGACGCAACCGACTGCGGCACACTCGATAGCAGTATTAAAACCGCTTAAAAAGATGCCTGATTGCAAAGGGGTACGGATGGGGCAGGGGTATGCGCTGCCTTAACGATTCTCCGATGCAGATAGGGATGCCACCAACTATCTTCCTTCCAAATTTGGTGACTCTAGCTGAAAGTTTGTAAAAGGTGGGGAAAGGGGGGCTGCGGGCGGTACGGTTGGGCGTGGCATCCAAATTTTTGCTGCATATCCTTGTGGAATGTCAAATGCTACCTTCATACCAAATTTGGTGACTCTAGCTCGAAGTTTGTATAAAGTGGGGAAAGGGGAGCTGCGGGCGGTATGGTTGGGCGTGGCATCCAAGTTTTTGCTGCAGATCCTTGTGGAATGTCAAATGCTACCTTCATAACAAATTTGGTGACTCTAGCTCAAAGTTTGTAAAAGTGGGGAAAGGGGGGCTGGGGGCGGTATGATTGGGCGTGGTATTCAAATTTTTGGTGCCGATCTATGTGGGATGTCAATTGCTATCTTCATACCAAATTTGGTGGGGAAGTTTGTATAAAGTGGCGAAAGGGGGGCTGCGGGCGGTATGGTTGGGCGTGGCATCCAAATTTTTGCTGCAGATCCTTGTGGAATGTCAAATGCTACCTTCCTAACAAATTTGGTGACTCTAGCTCAAAGTTTGTAAAAGTGTGGAAAGGGGGGCTGGGGGCGGTATGGTTGGGCGTGGTATTCAAATTTTTGGTGCCGATCTATGTGGGATGTCAATTGCTATCTTCATACCAAATTTGGTGACTCTAGCTCGAAGTTTGTATAAAGTGGGGAAAGGGGGGCTGCGGGCGGTATGGTTGGGCGTGGCATCCAAATTTTTGCTGCAGATCCTTGTGGAATGTCAAATGCTACCTTCATACCAAATTTGGTGACTCTAGTTCGAAGCATGTAAAAGGCGGTGAAAGGGGGGCTATGGGGCTTGGGGCGGTATGGGTGGGCGTGGCATTCAAATTTTTGCTTCCGATCCATGTGGGATGTCAAATGCTCTCTTCATACCAAATTTGGTGACTCTAGCTCGAAGTTTGTATAAAGTGGGGAAAGGGGGGCTGCGGGCGGTATGGTTGGGCGTGGCATCCATATTTTTGCTGCAGATCCTTGTGGAATGTCAAATGCTACCTTCATACCAAATTTGGTGACTCTAGCTCGAAGTTTGTATAAAGTGGGGAAAGGGGGGTGGAACGGATGGGCTAGGCTCCAAAACTTTGATGCAGATTGTTGGGGGTCGTTGCCAGCTATCTTCCTACCAAATTTGGTGGCTCTAGCTCCACTACTCTGGAATATACACGCATTCCCGTTTCTGACGAAGCGTTGGGGCAGATGGGGGTGGCTAGGGCGTTATTGGTGGGCGTGGCATCCAAACTTTTGATGCAGTTTTTGGGGGGTCATCATCATCTATCTTGGCACCAAATTTGGTGACTCTAGCTAAAAAACTGTGGGAGATATAGGCTTTTCTGATTTCTGAATGCGGGGGGGCTGGGGGCGAGATGGGTGGGCGTGGCTCCAAAACTTTGATGCAGTTCTTTTGGGGTCGTTACCAGCTATCTTCCTACCAAATTTGGTGGCTCTAGCTCCACTACTCTGGAAGATACACGCATTCCCGTTTTTTACGAAGCGTTGGGGCATCTGGGGGCGGCTAGGGCGGTATTGCTGGGCGTGGCATCCAAACTTTTGGTGCAGTTTTTGGGGGGTCATCATCACCTATCTTGGCACCAAATTTGGTGGCTCTAGCTATAAAACTGTGGGAAATATAGGCTTTTTTGACTTTAAAATGCGGGGGGTCTGGGGTGGAATGGGGGGGCGTGGCTCCAAAATTTTTGATGCAGTTTTTTGGGGGTTGCTAGTAGCTATCTTCTTACCAAATTTGGTAGTTCTAGCTGTAAGGGTGTGTGAAATATGCGGATTTATCGTTTTTGAGTTATCGAATTTATCGATTTGCCAGCCCCCCAGTTATCGTAGAACCCCAATCTTGACACTTTAATATACTATCCCATAGATAAAGAGAATTGGAAAGTTTCAAGTCCCTAGCTTGAAGAGTGTGGAAAAAACTTGCACACATACGGACGGACAGACGGACAGACACCATGACGGACATTGCACAAAACCAATATACTCTTTACCTTCGGTATCGAGTATAAAAAAGGTTCGTACACTTGCAAGAAGCGTTTGTGGTTGTTGTTGTTGTTGGGCCCGCACTGATACTTTTTGTTGGTGTGATTGATTTAAAAAAACAAAAACAACAAAACAAAACTTGGTGCGTCTAAAAAAATTACCCACATCAGAATATTTTATGGGGGTGGATTTGCCTACTTGCTGCTTATATAACTTAGACAAAACTAACTAACATTATTAATATGTTATTGATATGCAATTTCGAACAAGCATAGGGCGTTCACATAAGTGCGCGTGTTGCTCTTAAGATAATAAAATAATTACAACAGTTACCCATTCCACTGCTGTCGCCAGATTGTCGGACAAGCTGACAGCTCGATCGCGAGCGAGAATACAAAAACAAAACAATGGGCAATGACGCCTTTGAGTCCCGCAAGCAAAGTGTCATAAAACAAGTGGAAACGTTGCAGTCGGACGCAACCGACTTCGGTATACTCGATACCAGTATTAAAAATTTTGATGCCCATCCATGTGGGATGTCAAATGCTACCTTAATAACAAATTTGGTGACTCTAGCTCGAAGTTTGTATAAAGTGGGGAAAGGGAGGCTGCGGGCGGTATGGTTGGGCGTGGCATCCAAATTTTTGCTGCAGATCCTTGTGGAATGTCAAATGCTACCTTCATAACAAATTTGGTGACTCTAGCTCAACGTTTGTAAAAGTGGGGAAAGGGGGGCTGGGGGCGGTATGGTTGGGCGTGGTATTCAAATTTTTGGTGCCGATCTATGTGGGATGTCAATTGCTATCTTCATACCAAATTTGGTAACTCTAGCTCGAAGTTTGTATAAAGTGGGGAAAGGGGGGCTGCGGGCGGTATGGTTGGGCGTGGCATCCAAATTTTTGCTGCAGATCCTTGTGGAATGTCAAATGCTACCTTCATACCAAATTTGGTGACTCTAGCTCGAAGTTTGTATAAAGTGGGGAAAGGGGGGCTGCGGGCGGTATGGTTGGGCGTGGCATCCAAATTTTTGCTGCAGATCCTTGTGGAATGTCAAATGCTACCTTCATAACAAATTTGGTGACTCTAGCTCAACGTTTGTAAAAGTGGGGAACGGGGGGCTGGGGGCGGTATGGTTGGGCGTGGTATTCAAATTTTTGGTGCCGATCTATGTGGGATGTTAATTGCTATCTTCATACCAAATTTGGTGACTCTAGCTCGAAGTTTGTATAAAGTGGGGAAAGGGGGGCTGCGGGCGGTATGGTTGGGCGTGGCATCCAAATTTTTGCTGCAGATCCTTGTGGAATGTCAAATGCTACCTTCATAACAAATTTGGTGACTCTAGCTCAAAGTTTGTAAAAGTGGGGAAAAGGGGGCTGGGGGCGGTATGGTTGGGCGTGGTATTCAAATTTTTGGTGCCGATCTATGTGGGATGTCAATTGCTATCTTCATACCAAATTTGGTGACTCTAGCTCGAAGTTTGTATAAAGTGGGGAAAGGGGGCTGCGGGCGGTATGGTTGGGCGTGGCATCCAAATTTTTGCTGCAGATCCTTGTGGAATGTCAAATGCTACCTTCATACCAAATTTGGTGACTCTAGCTCGAAGTTTATATAAAGTGGGGAAAGGGGGGCTGCGGGCGGTATGGTTGGGCGTGGCATCCAAATTTTTGCTGCAGATCCTTGTGGAATGTCACATGCTACCATAATAACAAATTTGGTGACTCTAGCTCAAAGTTTGTATAAAGTGGGGAAAGGGGGGCTGCGGGCGGTATGGTTGGGCGTGGCATCCAAATTTTTGCTGCAGATCCTTGTGGAATGTCAAATGCTAGCTTCATACCAATATTGGTGACTCTAGCTCAAAGTTTGTATAAAGTAGGGAAAGGGGGGCTGCGGGCGGTATGGTTGGGCGTGGCATCCAAATTTTTGCTGCAGATCCTTGTGGAATGTCAAATGCTACCTTCATACCAAATTTGGTGACTCTAGCTCGAAGTTTGTAAAAGGTGGTGAAAGGGGGGCTATGGGGCTTGGGGCGGTATGGGTGGGCGTGGCTTTCAAATTTTTGCTGCCGATCCATGTGGGATGTCAATTGCTCTCTTCATACCAAATTTGGTGACTCTAGCTCGAAGTTTGTATAAAGTGGGGAAAGGGGGGCTGGGGGCGGTATGGTTGGGCGTGGCATCCAAATTTTTGCTGCAGATCCTTGTGGAATGTCAAATGCTACCTTCATACCAAATTTGGTGACTCTAGCTCAAAGCATGTAAAAGGTGGTGAAAGGGGGCTATGGGGCTTGGGGCGGTATGGGTGGGCGTGGCTTTCAAATTTTTGATGCCGATCCATGTGGAATGTCAAATGCTACCTTCATACCAAATTTGGTGACTCTAGCTCAAAGTTTGTATAAGGTGGGGAAAGGGGGGCGGAATGGATGGGCTAGGCTCCAAAACTTTGATGCAGATTGTTGGGGGTCGTTGCCAGCTATCTTCCTACCAAATTTGGTGGCTCTAGCTCCACTACTCTGGAATATACACGCATTCCCGTTTCTGACGAAGCGTTGGGGCAGATGGGGGTGGCTAGGGCGTTATTGGTGGGCGTGGCATCCAAACTTTTGATGCTGTTTTTGGGGGGTCATCATCATCTATCTTGGCACCAAATTTGGTGACTCTAGCTAAAAAACTGTGGGAGATATAGGCTTTTCTGATTTCTGAATGCGGGGGGGCTGGGGCGGGATGGGTGGGCGTGGCTCCAAAACTTTGATGCAGTTCTTTTGGGGTCGTTACCAGCTATCTTCCTACCAAATTTGGTGGCTCTAGCTCCACTACTCTGGAAGATACACGCATTCCCGTTTTTTACGAAGCGTTGGGGCATCTGGGGGCGGCTAGGGCGGTATTGCTGGGCGTGGCATCCAAACTTTTGGTGCAGTTTTTGGGGGGTCATCATCAGCTAAATTGGCACCAAATTTGGTGGCTCTAGCTCAAAAACTGTGGGAGATATAGGCTTTTTTGACTTTAAAATGCGGGGGGTCTGGGGGTGGAATGGGGGGCGTGGCTCCAAAATTTTTGATGCAGTTTTTTGGGGGTTGCTAGTAGCTATCTTCTTACCAAATTTGGTAGTTCTAGCTGTAAGGGTGTGTGAAATATGCGGATTTATCGTTTTTGAGTTATCGAATTTATCGATTTGCCAGCCCCCCAGTTATCGTAGAACCCCAATCTTGACACTTTAATTTACTATCCCATAGAAAAAGAGAATTGGAAAGTTTCAAGTCCCTAGCTTGAAGGGTGTGGAAAAAACTTGCACACATACGGACGGACAGACGGACAGACGGACAGACACAATGACGGACATTGCACACAACCAATATACTCTTTACCTTCGGTATCGAGTATAAAAACGGCGCGAGCGCGACCACCGAAAGCAACAAGCAACGGAGAAGAGTTTGACCGCGACCAACACCAACACAAAAGAGCGCGTTAGAGTAAACGATCAAGAAACGGTTTAATGCACTGGGAGCGAAGCGCTTGAAAAAAAGAGAGAGAGTGAGCGTAAAAACACAAAAACAAAACAAAAGCAGGCGGCAGCAAGTTGAGCAAATTTTTCAGTATGCTGGACTGCAGTTTGTTGTTGTGTTTGGAATCACTTTAAAACAAATGCAAATTAAATTGTTAATTTACTGTCCACTTTGGGTTTAGGCAAACCGGCAAAACACAAAGTCACAAAACTATTAGTTTACACAAAGACGCGAAATTAATAGCAGAAATAAAACGCACAATAGTAAAATAGCGAAGCGCATAAAAAAAACACGTCCGTTACGATGCAAAGCGAATGACGAATGTCTATACTAATATTTCAAAGATTCGATATGCTGTAGAGCGGACATAATTTTAAAATCCATAATCTGCATTTTTAAGCTTGTTTTTGGCATTTCTTACGATTATTTTTATAGTTTTTATTTTTATTCAGTTATATATGTAAGTATATTTTTTGTGTAAGTAGTTAACAATGATGCGATTACTAAAACACAATGATCGCTAGAAAACAGCTGTTTTTTTACGAGACAAGCCGATAACAATGCAAAACGGTCGTAAACATTCCGCTTAAAAATAACAAATAAGCATACAACCCGTTAAGCAAAGTAATAAGTACGTTCGATAGTTTCATTGTCAATTAAATACCTTTTTGATTTCTACACGACAAATATGACAAATTCAACTGTTGGCTGCGTTCACCAAAAACTTTTGCTCCAGGAGCATTTATCTGCTACCGATTACTTTCCTTGCTAACGTGACCGCTTCTGGATCATGATCCAAAATTTATGGAGTGTGAATAGAGCGCATGGAGCGGAATTAAAGTGCGCTGCATTACTTACACTTGCGCTCCATTTATCGAAATTCGATAAACATAGCTGAATGAAGCTTGATAATTGTAAAAAACCAGAGCTCGCAAGAAAGTCTCAACACTTTCAGACTGTCTGAAAAAAAAAAAAACACTCTCATTGGGACATAATGCAAAAAGCGAGCGAGAAAACACAGTCATTTCTGTTCTTGATCAATGCGTGGAATGCTCAAGCAAAGACAGTTTTTTGCTTGTGTCTTCTGAGGAGAGTTTTGGGTGAGCACAAATGCCAAAGTCTCTTTTGCGTATGTATGCGTGTTTTTGTGTGTCTTGCTTGGGTGTGTGCGTCGGTTTACTACCCAGCTAACGATCGAGGTCCGCAAGGTGCTCCATTAGGACTCCCTGCACGGAGCGTTAAACCTCCTAGGGAGGCTCCGAAAAATGTCCCAAAGGAGCATATTTGCGGGAGAAAAAGATAAGATAACCTAGACGGAGTGTTTCGGGATTGGTTTCGGGCTCCGATAAAAGTCCGAAGAGGAGTCCCTACGGTTTGCTAAATTTTATTTAAAATGATTTTTTTTCTTTTTATATTGAATTATTATTTTAACTATTATTATTATTATTTAAATTAAGAAAATAAGAAAAAAAATTTTTATAATATTAAGAACAAAAATTAAATGAAAATATCATAATAATGAAATAATAATTTAAATAATCAACTCAAAATGAACAATAAATTAAATGAAAAAAAATTAGTATTAAATTTTTTTCCTTTTTGAAATGACGTTCCTTCGACGTTTGAAACCATTTTGCACTAGCTCTGTTAAACTCTTTGCCTGAGCCAACAAATTTTCTGTTAAATGCGCCTAAAATATACCAATGTTAGACAAACGATTTTTTTTATGCGTTACTGTTTACCTCTGAATGCATTAGTTATTGCCATAACGTCAACAGCTTTTTTTTTAGGCGCTCCTTTCCATAAATATTGGGAAGCGACGTTGTCGTTTAAAACTTTGCGCCACATTGCGCGAATAAACTTAGAAGGATCATTGCCGTCTAGCTTGAAAATTTCATCTTCCTAAAAAATGTTTGAGATAAATTAAAATTTAATTTTCAATAAAACCAAAGCAAACTAATGTTCCCCCAAGCCTAGTTACTTACGAATTTGTCGCTTAGTTCTGGCGATTTTTTCATATTCTCTTATAGCTTCTCAAACTCCTCGACAGAGTTGAATGGTTTTTTTAAATTGGAATTTCTTTTTTAGGCGTTATTAATTTCTGTGTAATTTGGAGCTCTGTGAGTTGCCGTGAATGCATTTTCTTGTTATTTTCTTCTAAAGTTTCAACTCTAGTAATAAAAATAAAAATAAAATAAAATTTTTTAAACTTTACCTCTTATTGACTGCTTCAACTCCATAGTATTTTTTAAAATTTCTTTGAGTATTTCTGTAAAGAGGACGATTTAGTTTTTTTTTTCATTTTATTTTGATCATAACTCATCTTACCATTCTGTTCAAGCCGGAAAGTAGGCAGCGGCATCTGCAGCTCCCCACCTGAAGCTCGCACTCTCTCCGTTCATTTCATGCTTTTAATGTTAACATAATGTTATTAGCTTGCTGAGCATGCTCAGTAGGCTTGTAAGTCAGTACTGATTTTCAACCAATAAAAAGAAGTTCTACGCCCACGCGCAAATAACCCGAAAAGTTCTGAGTGTTATTTTATTTAATTCATTTGCGGTTGAACACATTCTTTTTCTTGTCGTGTGTGCGCCATCCAGAAACTCCACCCCCCGACGTTTTCATTGTCCTTCGAGCCGGATAATAAAGATTTAATAATTATCGCTCGCCCCAGCAAGCTACGGTGGACTTTCGACTACACATCTACAAGCATTTTGTCCACTTTTTTAAACCAGATAAGTAATATAAATTCATATTTTATATTATTTATATATATGTGCAAGTATTTTTTATTAAGTCTTAAACACAGCCCGTTTAAGCTTTCCTAATAAAAATAATTCTTGTGCATTTTCCTTTCGTCCGTTGCCTTTATATATGTATGTATATTTTACATACATTTTTATATGCATATAATTCCACTTTTCTTTTCGCGCCACTATAATATAACGAAAACTAACAAGTGTTTCCATCTTCCTCTATCCGCCACCACTTTTTGTTTTCCATAAGTGCATATAAAAGATTAGTTGGTTGAAAAATCATCCACCAAATAAGTGAATATATACAGACATAAATCAACGGTGACACTCCGCACACACAAACATACGTATATATGTTGGTCACTGACTCCAAGCCGTTCCGATTCTGCTCATTCCGCAGCATATGCCAGTAACCAACGGTTTGACATACCCTGCTTTTTTCCACCAAGTGGGTTATATACTTTTTTCGAATAAGCTCGCGACATAATTCTAAAAAATACCCTTTCCGCAAGTGGGGCATATCCGACTAAGAATATACTACTTGAATATTATTGTACACCATTTTTTGGTATAAAAAAAAAAAAAAAAAATTGCTTTACATTATATATATAAAATATACAAAAACCCTTTTTTGTGTCATTTATACACTACAAAAAATATAATAAATTTAAAATAAATTTCAAAATATAAAATGTTTTGAATATTTTTCCACACGCAACAAAAACCCTTTATACACAAAAAAAAACCTTTTTACCTTTTTTACATTTATACACTAAAAAAATAAAAAAAAAATTTATTTATAAAAAAAAAAAAATATTATTCTTTGTACACACAAAAAAATAAAACCATTTATACAAAAATAAATATTTTTATTCCATCTATTATATAATATATGTAAAAAAATAAAATAAAATTCAATACACAAAAGATGTTTTGATATTTTTTTTCTCCGTAAAAATAAATACTCTGTAAAGACATATTCATTCCAAATAATACATTGTCTTTGGCAGTTTTTTCTGTTCTCACGGTAACAAATTTTTGTTGTTGTTGCTTCTCACTGCATAAGTCTCCAGCTCCATAGAGAGCTTATTATGTCAAAGGCACAGAAGGAAAAACCGAAACCGCGTCCTTCATTGTCTAAAGTTCCTCGTTCATCCTTGTCAAGCGTTCGCAGCTTGTCCGCGTCATCCGTGTCCAGACAAAAATCGTCTGTTTCCATATCCAAATCCAAATCCGAGAGTTTGGCAATCCCGCAAGAAACCGCACGCGTAACCAGACAAACATCCCAAAAAGTTGTGACCGAATCAGACATGGCCCTCAAGGATTTTATCGCTGTGTCGGACAGACTAAGCCAATTTGAGGCAAGATTTGCAGGCTCGGAAGGCGCATCCCTGTTTACACTTCAAGTGCGTCGGGACCAGATCCGATCCATATGGGAGAAAGTAGAGTTAGCTTTCGAGCACTTGTCCCAAGGCGCCGGTTCCAGCGGTGATTTTGAAATCATGCAAGCGAAGTATGAGCATTGTTATTCCGTTTATGAACGCTGTGTCGCTCAATTGAGTGAAAGTATTGACGCTGCTTCGAACAAAAGCAGGCACAGCCTATGGTCCAGTCTGTATCCAGGGGCTATAGTCTCCCCCCAATTGACACTGAGGTTTTCGATGGAGACTATCTGCGCTGGCCGACCTTCCGTGATCTTTTCACTGCAATTTATATCGATAATCCGCGATTGACCCAAGTCGAGAAACTGTTCCACCTCAACGCTAAGACAAGCGGCGAGGCAAAGGGTATCGTTTCGAAATCCCCACTAACACATGACGGTTTTCAGTCTGCGTGGCAGAATCTTTCAGAAAGATTCGAAAATAAGCGGCTGTTGGTGAACAGCCAGCTTAAGATTCTATTTAATCTGCCATCAGTTTCCCAAGAGTCCGGGAATGCTTTGAAAGAGCTCCAGAGTACAATCCAGGGATGTTTGACAGCTTTCAAGTTGGCCAAGGTCAGCATTGAAAACTGGGATTGTTTACTCGTTTTCCTCTGCTCGTCCAGACTGCCGAAACTTACCCTATCCTTATGGGAACAGTCACTCCACAATAAATCCGATATCCCGACTTGGGTCGAATTCGACAGTTTCCTTAGCGAGCGTCATCGCACGCTGGAAGCGATAGAAGACATAAGGCCTAACACAGGAGTCCAAGCTCAATTTCATCGTAAAGAGGCAGCCCAGAAAAAAATTAACTCTTTCGAAGCAAAGGTCAAAGTGAATGCGCAACCTTCCAAGCAAACTTTGACCTGCAAACTGTGTTCCAAAGAGAACCACCCCATTCGTTCATGTCCAAAGTTTCTGCAAATGACAGTTAACGATAGGGCCTCCTACATAAGGCAGCTTCAACTTTGTTTAAATTGCTTCGCCAGGGGGCATCAGCTTAAAGACTGCACAAGTAGCTTTAACTGTTACACATGCAAAGGTCGCCACAACACTCTGTTGCATCGTGGCGAACCTCCTTCCCAAGTTGTTTCCGGAGCATCCTTAAGCTCGGCTGCTACTCCATACATTCCAACTACAGATATACAGTCCACTTCAAATCAAAGTCCGGCTAATATCCACAATTATTTCACGTCCAACACGCAAGGTGTTTTGCTCGGCACGGCCATAATTAACATATGCCACCTAGGCACGTGTTATAAGGCTCGTGCGTTGATTGATTCTGGCTCCGAAGCAACATTCATTTCAGAGCGAATGTTTAGAATCATCAAGCTTCCTTATAAACGTGTGACAGCCCAAGTGGCCAGACTAAATCAAGCAGTGGCAGCCAATCCTGAGAAGTTATGTCACTTCAATATAGGATCCCCTACAAGGCCGCGAGTTCGCATTGAAGCGTCGGCGTTTGTACTTCCAAGTGTGGCAGGGACTCTACCATCACATCCGATCCCCGAGAGTTCCGTGAGAGACCTGCCCAATATTCCACTGGCTGACCCTTCTTTCTATAGGAGTTCGCAGATAGATGTGCTGTTAGGCGCAGATATCCTTCCATCCATTCTTCTTGGTGGCTCCATTCCAAACATCTGTGGTGCGTTATTGGGTCAAGAAACCATTTTCGGTTATATCCTTACTGGCCCAATAACTACATGCGCTGCATCCTCTATCTCGGCATTTTCCACTCGTGTCACGGTCAAGGCTGACCAACGGTTGGAAAACCTCCTCACAAAGTTTTGGGAGGTGGAGGATCTTCCAATAAAGCCGGTGAAGGAGTCTGACGCCATATGCGAGGACAACTTTATCCGCACCACGTCTAGGGATAAAAGTGGCAAATACAGTGTCACTCTTCCATTCAAACATCCTGATCACATCAATTTAGGACATTCAAGGTCAATCGCACTAGCTCAGTTTCTTAAAAACGAGATTCGTTTTAAACAGAAACTTTCCTCTAAAGGAGCAGTACGACTCTGTGATCCAGGAATACTTGGACTTAGGTCATATGCGACAAGTCCCCCCTTCTTCCAGTACTTTGAACTTTTATCTTCCACATCATGCTGTTTTTAAACCTGACAGCACTACAACAAAAGTTCGCGTAGTATTTAACGCTTCCAGTCAATCCACTAACGGAAAGAGCTTGAATGATGTCCTTCATACAGGCCCAGTTCTCCAATCTGATCTGACTATTCAGATTTTGAAGTGGCGTTTTTTCCGTTATGGTTTCAACGCTGACATCACCAAGATGTCTGGTACCGATGAACTAGTGAGATGGTTCTGAGGTGGGCAAGCTGAGGCCACCGGACGGGTCGCAGGTTGCGGATAGCGCAAGGCCTCTAGTAGAGGTTAGCTGCGAATAGCGACTTGTCGTGAATAAGCAGTCCCGGACAACAGCGGGTACCACACCGTTGTGTGGGACCGACAAGGCGCTTGTCTGACCGCCTTCTTAACATAGTCTTACACACACCCTTCTCCTACACATGATTTCCTACCCAACTCCTACCCCCTACATCTCACAACGGGCAGTGGTGACGTCCTAGGGCAAGGGTGCCATTTCACCCCCCTAAGCCAGAGTGTTATGTGGTCCGTGCTCATTGGCTGGTTTGCAGTCAGGGGTAACCGACTGTATTTGTACGGAGCCTCACCGATACCTGGCCGCCTCGGTGAGTATACCTGGCCCCGGCGTGTTAGTGGGGGCTATGACACGCCGGTACTACTTTCCCCTACACTCGTGGGATTTATATGGATAACAATAAATTTTTAAAAAACATGCGGGGCTTAACCGCAACCCAGGCAGCAGAGCGGATGGAAGAGGTGGCTCTGGACAAAGGCGGCAAGCTGACGCCGCGCGGGGGCCAGTCCCCCAAAAGCACGGCCAAGCAGGCCGCTAAACGGACGGACGTAGGGGGTGGGTCTGCAGTGCCCGGCACTGCGCCGGCGGCTGCCCTGCGGGCTAATGCAGCAAGCGGGGGAGACGCCGCAACACCCTCTTCTGTTCCACAGAAGAGGCTGCACAAGAAGCCGCCTCTACCGGCACCGGGTCAGCCTGGCGGCTCTGGCGACCCGCTAAGGCAAGGCCTCAGCGGAGCCGGTCGCAAATGGTACCTCCGGTACCTCGAGCGTGGCTTGAAGCCGGAAGAGGCTCGCAAGAGAGCGCTGGAGCATCGGGCCCCGACCGTATCTCCAGCTGGGCGTATCGACGGTCAGGCCGTGGCTGGGAAGAAGCGACCTCTTCAGCACACGTCGCCTGCTGAAATCCCCATCGACCCCAAGAGACCGAAAGGTAGAGGCAACGCAACTCCGGAGGGCCAAGGCACCTCAAGCGGTTCTAAGCGACCGAAGGCGGCCACGTATGCCAGTGTAGCTAAGGGCACGAACCTTGCTATACTGGCTCGTGAATTCCCGAGGAAGCGGCTGACCAAGGAGGAGTTGTCGGCGGTGGAGTCAGCCCTGGTAGAGGAGATGAGGAAGGGCTGGACCGCCAGCCTCAACTTTAATGGCATCTTATTCCGGGATGGTCTGGTCCTAGTGGACTGTCTGGACGAGGATGCCAGGAAGTGGCTGGAGCTGAAGGTGCCCAGCATCAGTGCCGCAGTGGGTGTGGAACTCCGCACATGCCCGCAAGGTGAGATACCTGAGACCAACATCGTCACGGTGTACCTGCCACGCACGGCTGGTGAGACGGTGGAGAAGTCACTTGGACTGCTCATTGAGCAGAATAAGGGTCTTCTCACCGAGACGTGGCGCATTCTCAGGCGCCTGGAAACCAAGGGCGGAAAGGTGCTGACCTTTGGTTTGGAGGATGAAGCTCTGTCACTCCTCAGTAATAGGGGAATGATGGTGAGTTTCCGATTTGGTCAGCTGAGGTGCAGGCTGCACAAAAAGCAAGCCGCGAAAGAGACGGCTGTGAAGGTGCAAGCAGACGTTGTGCCTGGCACTTCTTCTGCTGCAGCACCCTCCGATGAGGCAGCCGAAGCAGAAGCGATTGCAGCCTGGGAAGCCGAGCTGGACTCGGACTTGTCACGGTTACACGTGCGCAGCGAAGTAGGCTCGGGGAGCGATGAGAAGCCGTCCGATGATGAGCAGACACCCACCGGGACGCTGTCAGAGGCATATCTGACGCTCTCGGAAGGGGAACCTGAGCTCTAAGGATGTTGGCCACCAGCGTGGCACAGATCAACCTGCATCACGCGAGGGCAGCTTCGGCTGTCATCAGCAGGTTGATCTCCAGGTCTGACCTGGGGCTGGTGCTCATCCAGGAGCCATGGGTCGTCAGAGGTAGGATCTGCGGCCTTGATCAAGTAAGTTCGCAACTAGTTGTAGATATTAGGGAGACATCGCCAAGAGCATGCATCTTGGTCCGAAAGAACACTAACTTTCTTTGTCTCTCCAAATTTCTCAGCAGGGACCTCGTAGCAGTGCTAATCACTGGCGTGTTCGGGAGTATGGTGGTGGCGTCAGCCTACTTCCCGGGTGATAATGCGGAAGCCCCCCCAACAGAGGTTCAGGATCTGGTGGCACACTGCAGCAGCAATAGACTCCCATTGCTGCTGGGATGCGACGCAAACGCGCATAGCGTAGCGTGGGGCAGCACGGACAACAACAGTAGAGGTGAGTGCTTGCTTGACTATCTTGTAGCTAATGACCTTATGGTGTTCAATATGGGGGCTGAACCCACTTTTATCACCAAAAATAGAGCCGAAGTACTTGATATTACTTTCGGCAATGGGGGTGCCTCTGGGCTGGTTAATAACTGGAGGGTCTCAACAGAACCGTCAATGTCGGATCATAGGATCATCCTCTTCGACATTAGTAGTAATTTCAGGATTAGTAAAGTCATCAGGAATCCCCGGCGGACTGACTGGCCGCTCTACCAGTCACACCTGGGGTTAAATCTGAGCAGACTAAACCATAGTAGGAGGGTCTCTTCTCAGGAAGAGCTAGAGCAACTCTCGACAGAGGTTGGCGAGACGATTATGCATGCCTATCATGCAAGTTGTCCAACCAACTCCATAGAGTCCAACAGGGATAACCCTTGGTGGAATAAAAAGCTTGGGATGCTTCGAGCAGAGGTCAGGAGGTTGTTTAATACAGCCAAAAAGAATAGTGACAGATGGGACTTATACACCAAGAAACTAACAGAGTATAATAAAGAAATCCGGTACAGCAAACGTGCCCATTTCCGGAGATTTTGCTCCAACCTAGAGCAGGCCACACCTGCTGTGAGAGTCTTTAAGTCGATCTCGAAAGGCAAAGTGTTGTCCGAACTCTGCTTAAAGAGGCCAGATGGTTCCTTCACGGAAAATGAGGTGGAAAAGGCAGAACTTCTCCTGCAAACTCACTTTCCACTTTGTAAAACCATCACCAACACCGACAGCTGTTACGAAACGGTTCCCATCAGGAGACCGGACTGGAGCCTGGCTGCAGCCATAGTAACAGAGCAAAGAATAAGATGGGCCATTGGTACGCTTAGTCCGTACAAGGCCCCAGGTACGGACGGTATCCTCCCCGTCCATCTACAGAAAGGGATGGAACAGCTTATGGTGTTCCTCATCCGTATTTTCCGGGGTAGCCTAGCTATGGGCTACATACCTAGGGCATGGAGGACGGCCAGGGTGATCTTTATCCCGAAAGTGGGGAAAAAGGACCCCTTTCACCCCAAATCTTTCAGGCCGATCAGCCTGACATCCTTCTTGTTAAAAACCCTTGAAAAGATAGTTGAAAATCACATCAGGATCTCGTACCTAGTGTCCAGTCCCCTGCATGATCATCAACATGCCTACAGAGAAGGAAAGTCGACAGAATCGGCTCTCCTTGACCTAGTAAACAGTCTTCAATGCTCAGTGAAGGCCAAAGACGTTGCTCTCTGTGCTTTCATGGACATAGAGGGCGCTTTTGATAACACAGCACATGATGTTGTGGTTAGGGCGCTTCAGGGAAAAGGGGTTGAGCCAGGACTTACTCTCTGGCTAGGCAAGCTCCTTGACACTAGAATAGCGGAAGTCACTGTCAACAATTTGACGGTCAGGGCCCAAACCACCAGAGGCTGTCCACAGGGGGGTGTCCTATCACCTCTCCTCTGGAGTCTCGTGGTGGACGAGCTACTAGTCAAACTTACAGTTAATGGTTTGAATGCCAAGGCTACGCTGATGACATTACCATTGTCTGTAAAGGCAACTTCGAGAACACGCTTTGTGATAGAATAACTCTGGGTCTTAAACTTTGCTTGGACTGGTGCAAAGATGTGGGGCTGAATATCAATCCAGCAAAAACCACAATCGTCGCTTTCACCAATCGTTACAAGTTAAAGTCCATAAGACCCATATCCATTGGGGGTACGATAGTTCCACTCTCTACGGAGATAAAGTATCTGGGGGTAATCTTAGACAAGAGACTACTGTGGAAAAAGCATATTGAGCATGCGGTACGCAAGGCTACAATAGCCCTAATGTGTTGTAGGTCTCTCGCAGGGAAAAACTGGGGTGTTTCCCCAAAAATCCTTCTGTGGATGTACACAGCAATGGTGAGGCCCATAGTCAGCTACGGCGCTGTGGTATGGGCGGGACGTGTTGACCTGGATGTCACTAAACGGCAGCTGGGCAAACTCCAGAGACTTGCCTGCACGTGCATCTCGGGCGCAATGCGTACCTGCCCGTCCTCAGCACTGGACGTACTGCTAGGACTTCCGCCTTTGCATGTCTACATCAAACACAGTGCGCACAGATCTATTATAAGATTGACAGGAGCGAACGCAATCACCTCTGTCACTAGTGCAACTGGCACACTGCTGGCCTTTCCGCAAGATGCGCAGATGGGCCTTTTTAGTTTGAGAAGCTCTTTAGAACGGAGCTTAGCAATAAAGCAGAATGGACTAGTCTGTCGACCACCTATAATGTGAAACCACATGCTATTAGATGGTACACAGACGGATCATTAACGGATGAGGGTGCTGGAGCTGGAGTCTGCGGACCCCGACTCAAGTATCATGAGCCCCTGGGCAAATTCGCCAGCATTTTCCAAGCGGAAGTGCACGCGATTGAAAGATGTGCAACCTTTAACTTCGAGAGGGGATACGTTCATAGAGACATAGCCATTTTCTCAGACAGCCAGGCAGCGATAAAAGCACTTAGTGCTTATAAAATCGTCTCCAAACTGGTTTGGCAGTGTATTGAAGCGCTCAATAGGTTGGGCAGTAGAAACAAAGTCACCATATATTGGGTACCGGGACATGCGGGTGTTCCCGGTAATGAGGTCGCCGATAGTTTGGCCAGGAGAGGAGCTAGCACTCCTTTCCAGGGCCCTGAACCTTTCTGTGGGCTAGGACCAGGGTTTATCAGTCAGAGCAGTCGCATCGATCTGCTCAACGCATGCGAGGACGCTTGGCGGGTTTCACATGGGGCACGACAGAGCAAGCGACTGCTAGGCAGTTACAACAAGAAGAGAACTGAGGACTGTCTGAAGCTGAGCAAAAGATCTCTTCGTATAGTCACGGGTTTCTTGACCGGGCACTGCAGACTGCGCAAGCATCTGCATAATCTCAGGTTAGGGGAAAACAGTCTTTGCAGACTGTGTCTGGAAGGGGATGAGACTCCAGAGCACCTGCTTGAGGAGTGTCCCGCCATCAGCCGACTGAGGCTCTCTCTTCTGGGGAGCCTCTTTCTGTCTACAGAGAAAATGAGGGCTCTCAGACCATGCCACATCGTCGCGTTCCTGCGATCGATCGGGCTGTTTGAGGAGCTGTAACTCACAAACAGTAAAAGGGCACAATAGATCCTAGTGGTCGCAGTGCATGATCCTCATTCCAATAATAATAATAATAATAATAATAATAATAATAATAATCACCAAGATGTATCGGCAAATCCTTGTGAGGCCAGATCACACTCTTTTCCAAAGGATCCTCTATCGGAATAAGGATCAAGAGCTCTGTGACTATTAGCTCAACACTGTCACGTTTGGGGTCAATTGCGCACCGTTCCTGGCAATTCGAGTTTTGCAACAGCTCGCTCAAGATGTGCTAGCTCAATTTCCGAGGGCTAGTGACATAATTTCCAACTACATGTATGTCGACGATGTGTTAGCTGGAGCTCATACGAAGCAGTGTGCAATCGCTAGCATCAAGGAGCTTCAAGGAGCTATGGACTCAGCAGGCTTTCCGCTACGGAAATGGACCTCAAATGAGAAGGAAGTCCTCCGCGGTATTCCTAAGGACCACCTTTTACGCGAGGATTTCCTGGAATTCGAAGAAGCTAGCGTTGCTAAAACCTTGGGGATCCGGTGGCAAGCTGACACAGACGAGTTCTTCTTCGCACCCTCCGATATTCCTATAAAGGAGACAGTCACCAAACGTGAAGTCCTGTCCGAGATAGCTAAGCTCTTTGATCCAGCAGGATGGCTAGCTCCCGTCATCGTTCGCGCAAAGATTTTCATGCAGGAAATCTGGCTCCATGAGCTTGGCTGGGACGACCCGATGCCTTCCCAACTTGTTCAGCGTTGGGAAAATTTTACTGCCAATCATCCCCGGCTTGGAGACATTCGAGTTCCTAGGTGGATTTCTTTTCAACCGAACGCGTCCATTCAGATCCATGGCTTCTGCGATGCCTCCCAAGAGGCGTACGGAGCAGCGTTGTATGTTCGCGTAGAAGTAGGCTGCGAGGTCTCAGTCCACCTACTGACGTCTAAGACGAGAGTAGCTCCAGTCAAGACAGTGACGCTGCCGAGACTCGAGCTGTGTGGGGCTGTCCTTCTGGCTGAGTTATCTTTAGCTATCATTCCTCAGATGCCCACAGCGAAGCCCGAAACCTTCTACTGGACAGACTCAACAATCGTTTTGGCCTGGCTCCGCAGATCACCCTGCTCCTGGACAACGTTCGTCGCCAACCGCATATCCAAGATCGGCCAGCTTACTGACTGTCAAGCGTGGTCGCACGTGCGGTCGAAGGACAATCCTGCGGACTTAGCTAGTCGTGGGGTGTCACCACAAGAGCTAAAGGACAGCCATCTGTGGTGGAACGGTCCTGACTGGTTACGTCTCCCACGAGAACAATGGCCAATTCTATCGGATTCCAATCTCGAGACTGAATTAGAGCAGCGTCCAGTTAAGGCCCACATTGCAGAACTAGTTCCGTCGTTCGATCCACTAGAACGTTTCTCCAATTTTGGCCGGGCTTTAAGAGCTACCGCATACGTGTTCAGATTAGCTAAGCGATGTCGCCAATCTTCGCTGTTGTTTCCAACACACCAACTCCAAAATAGTGAGCTTCTAGAAGCTCAAGAGCGACTCGTTCTCATTACTCAACGGAATTCCTTTCCAAAGGAATATGATTGCCTTCGTGACAGGCGCAGCTTGCCAGCATCTAGCAACATTCCAAAATTCAATCCGTTTCTTGATCCAAAGGGCATTATGCGAGCATCCGGTCGCATCTGCAAATCCAGCAACCTGAACTATGACGAGCGGCACCCTGTTATACTCCCATACTCGTGTTTGTTCAGCCGTCTCCTTGTCAAGTTCACGCATCAGATTTCGCTGCATGGTGGAAATCAATTAATGATGCGTCTCATTCGTTCTAGGTTCTGGATCCCTAAGCTCAAGACTCTGATCACATCCGTGACCAAATCCTGTCGAGCCTGTGTAGTATTCAAGAAAAAACTCCAGACTCAGCTTATGGGTAGCCTACCGGAGGAAAGATCGACATTTTCACGTCCTTTTACACACACGGGCATCGACTTTGCTGGACCGTTCGAAATAAAGAACTACACTGGTCGTGCTTGCCTCATAACCAAAGGCTATGTGTGTGTCTTTGTGTGCTTCAGCACGAAGGCAATCCATCTTGAAGCCACTTCCGACTTGACTACAGACAAATTCCTGGCAGCGTTTGCTCGCTTCATAGCAAGACGCGGGTGTCCGTCCAAAGTCTACTCCGACAATGGGAAAACGTTTGTTGGAGCCTCCAGAGTAATCACGCGTGACTTCTTGGCGGCTACAAAAGCGCGCGTCGAGACGTCATACAGTCACCACTGTCTTTCGTGGCACTTCAATCCACCAAGTGCGCCACATATGGGCGGCTTGTGGGAGGCTGGTGTCAAAAGCTTCAAAGCGCTATTTTACAAGTCGACCGCAACCTTCAAATATACCTTTGAAGAACTCTCCACCCTCCTTTCAAAGATCGAAGCCTGCCTGAATTCAAGACCAATTTCCCCACTATCCGAGGATGTGACAGACTTGCTGGCGCTAACACCAGGGCACTTCCTGGTAGGAGGCCCACTCCTCGCCGTTAGTGAGCCAGAAATCGAGGGAGGTGCTGCGTCAATTCTAAATAGGTGGCAACGGCTCAAGGCTCTTAACCAACACTTTTGTTTCCGTTGGAAAGAAGAGTACTTGAAGGAGCTTCACAAAAGGACAAAGTGGCAACTACCCGAGAGGAACCTGCAACAAGGCGACATGGTAGTTGTCAAGGAGGATAAAATCCATAATCTTCATTTTTAAGCTTGTTTTTGGCATTTCTTACGATTAGTAGTAGTTAACAATGATGCGATTACTAAAACACAATGATCGCTAGAAAACAGCTGTTTTTTTACGAGACAAGCCGATAACAATGCAAAACGGTCGTAAACATTCCGCTTAAAAATAACAAATAAGCATACAACCCGTTAAGCAAAGTAATAAGTACGTTCGATAGTTTCATTGTCAATTAAATACCTTTTTGATTTCTACACGACAAATATGACAAATTCAACTGTTGGCTGCGTTCACCAAAAACTTTTGCTCCAGGAGCATTTATCTGCTACCAATTACTTTCCTTGCTAACGTGACCGCTTCTGGATCATGATCCAAAATTTATAGAGTGTGAATAGAGCGCATGGAGCGGAATTAAAGTGCGCTGCATTACTTACACTTGCGCTCCATTTATCGAAATTCGATAAACATAGCTGAATGAAGCTTGATAATTGTAAAAAACCATCAGACTGTCTGAAAAAAAAAAAAACACTCTCATTGGGACATAATGCAAAAAGCGAGCGAGAAAACACAGTCATTTCTGTTCTTGATCAATGCGTGGAATGCTCAAGCAAAGACAGTTTTTTGCTTGTGTCTTCTGAGGAGAGTTTTGGGTGAGCACAAATGCCAAAGTCTCTTTTGCGTATGTATGCGTGTTTTTGTGTGTCTTGCTTGGGTGTGTGCGTCGGTTTACTACCCAGCTAACGATCGAAGTCCGCAAGGTGCTCCATTAGGACTCCCTGCACGGAGCGTTAAACCTCCTAGGGAGGCTCCGAAAAATGTCCCAAAGGAGCATATTTGCGGGAGAAAAAGATAAGATAACCTAGACGGAGTGTTTCGGGATTGGTTTCGGGCTCCGATAAAAGTCCGAAGAGGAGTCCCTACGGTTTGCTAAATTTTATTTAAAATGATTTTTTTTCTTTTTATATTGAATTATTATTTTAACTATTATTATTATTATTTAAATTAAGAAAATAAGAAAAAAAATTTTTATAATATTAAGAACAAAAATTAAATGAAAATATCATAATAATGAAATAATAATTTAAATAATCAACTCAAAATGAACAATAAATTAAATGAAAAAAAATTAGTATTAAATTTTTTTCCTTTTTGAAATGACGTTCCTTCGACGTTTGAAACCATTTTGCACTAGCTCTGTTAAACTCTTTGCCTGAGCCAACAAATTTTCTGTTAAATGCGCCTAAAATATACCAATGTTAGACAAACGATTTTTTTTATGCGTTACTGTTTACCTCTGAATGCATTAGTTATTGCCATAACGTCAACAGCTTTTTTTTTAGGCGCTCCTTTCCATAAATATTGGGAAGCGACGTTGTCGTTTAAAACTTTGCGCCACATTGCGCGAATAAACTTAGAAGGATCATTGCCGTCTAGCTTGAAAATTTCATCTTCCTAAAAAATGTTTGAGATAAATTAAAATTTAATTTTCAATAAAACCAAAGCAAACTAATGTTCCCCCAAGCCTAGTTACTTACGAATTTGTCGCTTAGTTCTGGCGATTTTTTCATATTCTCTTATAGCTTCTCAAACTCCTCGACAGAGTTGAATGGTTTTTTAAATTGGAATTTCTTTTTAGGCGTTATTAATTTCTGTGTAATTTGGAGCTCTGTGAGTTGCCGTGAATGCATTTTCTTGTTATTTTCTTCTAAAGTTTCAACTCTAGTAATAAAAATAAAAATAAAATAAAATTTTTAAACTTTACCTCTTATTGACTGCTTCAACTCCATAGTATTTTTAAAATTTCTTTGAGTATTTCTGTAAAGAGGACGATTTAGTTTTTTTTTCATTTTATTTTGATCATAACTCATCTTACCATTCTGTTCAAGCCGGAAAGTAGGCAGCGGCATCTGCAGCTCCCCACCTGAAGCTCGCACTCTCTCCGTTCATTTCATGCTTTTAATGTTAACATAATGTTATTAGCTTGCTGAGCATGCTCAGTAGGCTTGTAAGTCAGTACTGATTTTCAACCAATAAAAAGAAGTTCTACGCCCACGCGCAAATAACCCGAAAAGTTCTGAGTGTTATTTATTTAATTCATTGCGGTTGAACACATTCTTTTTCTTGTCGTGTGTGCGCCATCCAGAAACTCCACCCCCGACGTTTTCATTGTCCTTCGAGCCGGATAATAAAGATTTAATAATTATCGCTCGCCCCAGCAAGCTACGGTGGACTTTCGACTACACATCTACAAGCATTTTGTCCACTTTTTTAAACCAGATAAGTAATATAAATTCATATTTTATATTATTATATATATGTGCAAGTATTTTTATTAAGTCTAAACACAGCCCGTTTAAGCTTTCCTAATAAAAATAATTCTTGTGCATTTTCCTTTCGTCCGTTGCCTTTATATATGTATGTATATTTTACATACATTTTATATGCATATAATTCCACTTTCTTTTCGCGCCACTATAATATAACGAAAACTAACAAGTGTTTCCATCTTCCTCTATCCGCCACCACTTTTTGTTTTCCATAAGTGCATATAAAAGATTAGTTGGTTGAAAAATCATCCACCAAATAAGTGAATATATACAGACATAAATCAACGGTGACACTCCGCACACACAAACATACGTATATATGTTGGTCACTGACTCCAAGCCGTTCCGATTCTGCTCATTCCGCAGCATATGCCAGTAACCAACGGTTTGACATACCCTGCTTTTTCCACCAAGTGGGTTATATACTTTTTTCGAATAAGCTCGCGACATAATTCTAAAAATACCCTTTCCGCAAGTGGGGCATATCCGACTAAGAATATACTACTTGAATATTATTGTACACCATTTTTTGGTATAAAAAAAAAAAAAAAAAAATTGCTTTACATTATATATATAAAATATACAAAAACCCTTTTTTGTGTCATTTATACACTACAAAAAATATAATAAATTTAAAATAAATTTCAAAATATAAAATGTTTGAATATTTTTCCACACGCAACAAAAACCCTTTATACACAAAAAAAAACCTTTTTACCTTTTTACATTTATACACTAAAAAAATAAAAAAAAAAATTATTTATAAAAAAAAAAAAATATTATTCTTTGTACACACAAAAAAATAAAACCATTTATACAAAAATAAATATTTTTATTCCATCTATTATATAATATATGTAAAAAAATAAAATAAAATTCAATACACAAAAGATGTTTTGATATTTTTTTTCTCCGTAAAAATAAATACTCTGTAAAGACATATTCATTCCAAATAATACATTGTCTTTGGCAGTTTTTTCTGTTCTCACGGTAACAATTTTTTGTTGTTGTTGCTTCTCACTGCATAAGTCTCCAGCTCCATACAGAGCTTATTATGTCAAAGGCACAGAAGGAAAAACCGAAACCGCGTCCTTCATTGTCTAAAGTTCCTCGTTCATCCTTGTCAAGCGTTCGCAGCTTGTCCGCGTCATCCGTGTCCAGACAAAAATCGTCTGTTTCCATATCCAAATCCAAATCCGAGAGTTTGGCAATCCCGCAAGAAACCGCACGCGTAACCAGACAAACATCCCAAAAAGTTGTGACCGAATCAGACATGGCCCTCAAGGATTTTATCGCTGTGTCGGACAGACTAAGCCAATTTGAGGCAAGATTTGCAGGCTCGGAAGGCGC
This sequence comes from Scaptomyza flava, assembly GCA_030179655.1. Lineage (NCBI taxonomy): Eukaryota > Metazoa > Arthropoda > Insecta > Diptera > Drosophilidae > Scaptomyza > Scaptomyza flava. The sequence continues at coordinate 201,127 of JARNME010000234.1, forward strand.
ATCCCTGTTTACACTTCAAGTGCGTCGGGACCAGATCCGATCCATATGGGAGAAAGTAGAGTTAGCTTTCGAGCACTTGTCCCAAGGCGCCGGTTCCAGCGGTGATTTTGAAATCATGCAAGCGAAGTATGAGCATTGTTATTCCGTTTATGAACGCTGTGTCGCTCAATTGAGTGACGTATTGTATTGATGTATTGTATTGTGTAGTATTGACGCTGCTTCGACCAAAAAGCAGGCACAGCCTATGGTCCAGTCTGTATCCAGGGGCTATAGTCTCCCCCCAATTGACACTGAGGTTTTCGATGGAGACTATCTGCGCTGGCCGACCTTTCGTGATCTTTTCACTGCAATTTATATCGATAATCCGCGATTGACCCAAGTCGAGAAACTGTTCCACCTCAACGCTAAGACAAGCGGCGAGGCAAAGGGTATCGTTTCGAAATCCCCACTAACACATGACGGTTTTCAGTCTGCGTGGCAGAATCTTTCAGAAAGATTCGAAAATAAGCGGCTGTTGGTGAACAGCCAGCTTAAGATTCTATTTAATCTGCCATCAGTTTCCCAAGAGTCCGGGAATGCTTTGAAAGAGCTCCAGAGTACAATCCAGGGATGTTTGACAGCTTTCAAGTTGGCCAAGGTCAGCATTGAAAACTGGGATTGTTTACTCGTTTTCCTCTGCTCGTCCAGACTGCCGAAACTTACCCTATCCTTATGGGAACAGTCACTCCACAATAAATCCGATATCCCGACTTGGGTCGAATTCGACAGTTTCCTTAGCGAGCGTCATCGCACGCTGGAAGCGATAGAAGACATAAGGCCTAACACAGGAGTCCAAGCTCAATTTCATCGTAAAGAGGCAGCCCAGAAAAAAATTAACTCTTTCGAAGCAAAGGTCAAAGTGAATGCGCAACCTTCCAAGCAAACTTTGACCTGCAAACTGTGTTCCAAAGAGAACCACCCCATTCGTTCATGTCCAAAGTTTCTGCAAATGGCAGTTAACGATAGGGCCTCCTACATAAGGCAGCTTCAACTTTGTTTAAATTGCTTCGCCAGAGGGCATCAGCTTAAAGACTGCACAAGTAGCTTTAACTGTTACACATGCAAAGGTCGCCACAACACTCTGTTGCATCGTGGCGACCCTCCTTCCCAAGTTGTTTCCGGAGCATCCTTAAGCTCGGCTGCTACTCTATACATTCCAACTACAGATATACAGTCCACTTCAAATCAAAGTCCGGCTAATATCCACAATTATTTCACATCCAACACGCAAGGTGTTTTGCTCGGCACGGCCATAATTAACATATGCCACCTAGGCACGTGTTATAAGGCTCGTGCGTTGATTGATTCTGGCTCCGAAGCAACATTCATTTCAGAGCGAATGTTTAGAATCATCAAGCTTCCTTATAAACGTGTGACAGCCCAAGTGGCCGGACTAAATCAAGCAGTGGCAGCCAATCCTGAGAAGTTATGTCACTTCAATATAGGATCCCCTACAAGGCCGCGAGTTCGCATTGAAGCGTCGGCGTTTGTACTTCCAAGTGTGGCAGGGACTCTACCATCACATCCGATCCCCGAGAGTTCCGTGAGAGACCTGCCCAATATTCCACTGGCTGACCCTTCTTTCTATAGGAGTTCGCAGATAGATATGCTGTTAGGCGCAGATATCCTTCCATCCATTCTTCTTGGTGGCTCCATTCCAACATCTGTGGTGCGTTATTGGGTCAAGAAACCATTTTCGGTTATATCCTTACTGGCCCAATAACTACATGCGCTGCATCCTCTATCTCGGCATTTTCCACTCGTGTCACGGTCAAGGCTGACCAACGGTTGGAAAACCTCCTCACAAAGTTTTGGGAGGTGGAGGATCTTCCAGTAAAGCCGGTGAAGGAGTCTGACGCCATATGCGAGGACAACTTTATCCGCACCACGTCTAGGGATAAAAGTGGCAAATACAGTGTCACTCTTCCATTCAAACATCCTGATCACATCAATTTAGGACATTCAAGGTCAATCGCACTAGCTCAGTTTCTTAAAAACGAGATTCGTTTAAACAGAAACTTTCCTCTAAAGGAGCAGTACGACTCTGTGATCCAGGAATACTTGGACTTAGGTCATATGCGACAAGTCCCCCCTTCTTCCAGTACTTTGAACTTTTATCTTCCACATCATGCTGTTTTTAAATCTGACAGCACTACAACAAAAGTTCGCGTAGTATTTAACGCTTCCAGTCAATCCACTAACGGAAAGAGCTTGAATGATGTCCTTCATACAGGCCCAGTTCTCCAATCTGATCTGACTATTCAGATTTTGAAGTGGCGTTTTTTCCGTTATGGTTTCAACGCTGACATCACCAAGATGTATCGGCCAATCCTTGTGAGGCCAGATCACACTCCTTTCCAAAGGATCCTCTATCGGAATAAGGATCAAGAGCTCTGTGACTATTAGCTCAACACTGTCACGTTTGGGGTCAATTGCGCACCGTTCCTGGCAATTCGAGTTTTGCAACAGCTCGCTCAAGATGTGCTAGCTCAATTTCCGAGGGCTAGTGACATAATTTCCAACTACATGTAAGTCGACGATGTGTTAGCTGGAGCTCATACGAAGCAGTGTGCAATCGCTAGCATCAAGGAGCTTCAAGGAGCTATGGACTCAGCAGGCTTTCCGCTACGGAAATGGACCTCAAATGAGAAGGAAGTCCTCCGCGGTATTCCTAAGGACCACCTTTTACGCGAGGATTTCCTGGAATTCGAAGAAGCTAGCGTTGCTAAAACCTTGGGGATCCGGTGGCAAGCTGACACAGACGAGTTCTTCTTCGCACCCTCCGATATTCCTATAAAGGAGACAGTCACCAAACGTGAAGTCCTGTCCGAGATAGCTAAGCTCTTTGATCCAGCAGGATGGCTAGCTCCCGTCATCGTTCGCGCAAAGATTTTCATGCAGGAAATCTGGCTCCATGAGCTTGGCTGGGACGACCCGATGCCTTCCCAACTTGTTCAGCGTTGGGAAAATTTTACTGCCAATCATCCCCGGCTTGGAGACATTCGAGTTCCTAGGTGGATTTCTTTTCAACCGAACGCGTCCATTCAGATCCATGGCTTCTGCGATGCCTCCCAAAAGGCGTACGGAGCAGCGTTGTATGTTCGCGTAGAAGTAGGCTGCGAGGTCTCAGTCCACCTACTGACGTCTAAGACGAGAGTAGCTCCAGTCAAGACAGTGTCGCTGCCGAGACTCGAGCTGTGTGGGGCTGTCCTTCTGGCTGAGTTATCTTTAGCTATCATTCCTCAGATGCCCATAGCGAAGCACGAAACCTTCTACTGGACAGACTCAACAATCGTTTTGGCCTGGCTCCGCAGATCACCCTGCTCCTGGACAACGTTCGTCGCCAACCGCATATCCAAGATCGGCCAGCTTACTGACTGTCAAGCGTGGTCGCACGTGCGGTCGGAGGACAATCATGCGGACTTAGCTAGTCGTGGGGTGTCACCACAAGAGCTAAAGGACAGCCATCTGTGGTGGAACGGTCCTGACTGGTTACGTCTCCCACGAGAACATTGGCCAATTCTATCGGATTCCAATCTCGAGACTGAATTAGAGCAGCGTCCAGTTAAGGCCCACATTGCAGAACTAGTTCCGTCGTTCGATCCACTAGAACGTTTCTCCAATTTTGGCCGGGCTTTAAGAGTTACCGCATACGTGTTCAGATTCGCTAAGCGATGTCGCCAATCTCGCTGTTGTTTCCAACACACCAACTCCAAAATAGTGAGCTTCTAGAAGCTCAAGAGCGACTCATTCTCATTACTCAACGGAATTCCTTTCCAAAGGAATATGATTGCCTTCGTGACAGGCGCAGCTTGCCAGCATCTAGCAACATTCTAAAATTCAATCCGTTTCTTGATCCAAAGGGCATTATGCGAGCATCCGGTCGCATCTGCAAATCCAGCAACCTGAACTATGACGAGCGGCACCCTGTTATACTCCCATACTCGTGTTCGTTCAGCCGTCTCCTTGTCAAGTTCACGCATCAGATTTCGCTGCATGGTGGAAATCAATTAATGATGCGTCTCATTCGTTCTAGGTTCTGGATCCCTAAGCTCAAGACTCTGATCACATCCGTGACCAAATCCTGTCGAGCCTGTGTAGTGTTCAAGAAAAAACTCCAGACTCAGCTTATGGGTAGCCTACCGGAGGAAAGATCGACATTTTCACGTCCTTTTACACACACGGGCATCGACTTTGCTGGACCGTTCGAAATAAAGAACTACACTGGTCGTGCTTGCCTCATAACCAAAGGCTATGTGTGTGTCTTTGTGTGCTTCAGCACGAAGGCAATCCATCTTGAAGCCACTACCGACTTGACTACAGACAAATTCCTGGCAGCGTTTGCTCGCTTCATAGCAAGACGCGGGTGTCCGTCCAAAGTCTACTCCGACAATGGGAAAACGTTTGTTGGAGCCTCCAGAGTAATCACGCGTGACTTCTTGGCGGCTACAAAAGCGCGCGTCGAGACGTCATACAGTCACCACTGTCTTTCGTGGCACTTCAATCCACCAAGTGCGCCACATATGGGCGGCTTGTGGGAGGCTGGTGTCAAAAGCTTCAAAGCGCTATTTTACAAGTCGACCGCAACCTTCAAATATACCTTTGAAGAACTCTCCACCCTCCTTTCAAAGATCGAAGCCTGCCTGAATTCAAGACCAATTTCCCCACTATCCGAGGATGTGACAGACTTGCTGGCGCTAACACCAGGGCACTTCCTGGTAGGAGGCCCACTCCTCGCCGTTAGTGAGCCAGAAATCGAGGGAGATGCTGCGTCAATTCTAAATAGGTGGCAACGGCTCAAGGCTCTTAACCAACACTTTTGTTTCCGTTGGAAAGAAGAGTACTTGAAGGAGCTCCACAAAAGGACAAAGTGGCAACTACCCGAGAGGAACCTGCAACAAGGTGACATGGTAGTTGTCAAGGAGGATAACCTTCCATCCAACGAATGGCGTTTGGGTCAAGTCAAGGAAACTCATGCGGGGCAGGATGACCGGATCCGGGTGGTCGATGTATTCACAACCCGAGGGATTATAAAAAGGCCAGTGGCCAAGCTTATCCTCCTTCCAATCCATCCCGAACCCAAACCTCCAATGTCGTGACTAACTATTATTTCAATAAGAGTTTGTTGTCTAATTCCCTTTTTGTTTATATTTTCTCAGACAACATTCGAAGAGCCATGGCACCCACATCCAAGACGCAAAAACAAGCTAGTCGTCCACGCGGTGTCGCGTCTTTCCGCTGCCGAGTCTGCCGGGGTGTCCATGCCCTTAAGAAATGCCAGCGGTTTATGCATCTCGACGCTGAGAAGCGTCTGCGGGCAGTACTTCTCAACAAGTACTGCCCCAACTGCCTGGCGCATCAGCACTCCGGGCGAACGTGTCGCAGTGGAGCGAGGTGCCGCCTCTGCGATGGTGAGCACCACACCTTGCTCCACCTAAATGAGGATGACTCTCCGGCCTCCCCACAAGGTGCTCGACCAAGGAGCCGGTCTCAGGACTCACCGCGTCATACGAGGAGACACTCTCCGGTCCGAGTGCAACGACACCCAACACCACCATCCACTCTGGAGCTAGCAGTCTTGCCGACAGTGATAGTCCTTGTCACTGTCGGTGAGAAAACCTTCGAGATGCGGGCACTGGTCGACCCGTGCAGTCCACACAGCCGCATCGATGCTTCCTGGGCAAAGGCTCTAGGCCTCTCCGCCACCAGGCTCGATGACAGGGTCAGTGCTCGCATCAAATCCAAGAACGGCACCTTCGAGAGGGACTGTCACATGGAGGTTATACAGAACCTCAACTTCCAAACACCAAAGATGCCGGTTGAGGAACGTTTCAGGAAAAGCGTTCCTAACATTGTGTTGGCTGACTCAAGATGGTTTCTGCCGTCTACAGTGAGTTTGGTGTTGGGTGCCGATGTATACGGCTACATTATTCAGCCAGGAGTGCTTCCGAGCGAACATGGGCCAGTGGCTCAGAACACAACGTTTGGGTGGATCCTGTCTGGAGTCTGCAGCCAATAAGGTCCGCTCCCCAAGTCCTATTCCATTCATTTGCAACTATATTGCAAGGGGGGCGGAATGTTCAAGCCGGAAAGTAGGCAGCGGCATCTGCAGCTCCCCACCTGAAGCTTGCATAAAAGCTCGCACTCTCTCCGTTCATTTCATGCTTTTAATGTTAACATAATGTTATTAGCTTGCTGAGCATGCTCAGTAGGCTTGTAAGTCAGTACTGATTTTCAACCAATAAAAAGAAGTTCTACGCCCACGCGCAAATAACCCGAAAAGTTCTGAGTGTTATTTTATTTAATTCATTTGCGGTTGAACACATTCTTTATCTTGTCGTGTGTGCGCCATCCAGAAACTCCACCCCCCGACGTTTTCTCATTCTGTTCATATCCGCCTGAGATATGATTCGGTTCCAGGGTGGTGCATTTTACGTTAATAGGCATGCTTTCATGGTTATGTTAAAAACGCACCATTTTAGTTATTAAGTATTTTTTATTTGAAAAAATTTAACTCTTACCATTGAATTCAGATGTATTGCATGACGAGTTTGACGGCATTTTTTCTACGTTACTTGCGTACAGAAACATATTTGTGAAATTACTCATTTTGAAGATGTGTTACGACCACCAACAAATTGTTGCTGTGGAGTTGTAAAATCTCTCATGAAATTTGAGAAACGTTATGTTCAAAGCGTTCGTCATTAATGTTCGTGATGTTGAACAAAAGAAATGTACCAAACTCGACATTAACGGCTCGTAAAACAGATCGTCCAGATTTAAGACGTCGTTAGATTGTATAACAATGTGGTTTGTTTTGTTTTCGATTAATTTTATTTTGAAAATGTGTTCTCCTACCATACAAAAATTATTAGGAAAATGAATGGAATAGCAAAATTTATTCGCTTGATTTGAAATGATATATCCGACTGAATCCTTTTTTTAAATAGAACTGAAAGGTTGTGTTATCTTAGGTCAGTTAATGCTCATTTCTACAATACGATTATAAAACTGGCTGCTTATGTTTGTTCCATTTTTAACCATTTGCTTCAATTTATATAAAAAGCTCTCAGATTTAAACGCGCTTAAGGAATCTAAAATATCTTTATACAAAAAAACCTCGTCAGAGAGATGTAGCAAGCATTGAAAATTATATTTAAGAAAAATTGGGCTGTAATGAGTGGGCAATAATTCCACAAAGCTCTGAAGCAATGCTTTGGCGCAAACATTTTTCGTTATACAATATTCTGGACTAAGAAGTGTTGTTTCTATTACCTGAGACACAAATATATTACTATCCGGCTCGAACGACCGGTTTCTCATTTGTCCCGTATCCAAACTTCCAGATACATGATATTTATATTTTAATAAGTCAGCATCTCAGTTATTTTCATATGTTTATTCTTTATTTTCAAACGATGGCTTATATTTTTAAAGATTAAAATTAATACATATTCAATGGCATTCGCTTCCGTGTTGTTGCCGCGAGATCAAAAATTAGAAGAGGAAGAAGTCTCTTGGACTATCGATTATCGTGCTTAAATGTAACATTATCGATACTATTACTTCAATTCATTTAATATATCGAGTAAACCAAAATACATTCATGTGATCGTCTCTGATCATTGATAACAAAAAATGATAAACAAACTTAAATTAACATATCTTCATCAACATTCTCCACCCAAGTATTGCATTCAGCAATACTTCACATTATTTTATTTGAAGTTTTGTTAAATTAGCAACTGATCTCTTATATATACCGGTTTTTGTTTTAACGTCTACTATTCTTATTTTGCCGTCCTTGGCTGGATAGATTTTAGTTATTATACCCTTTGGCCAGTAACTTCTTGGCAGATTAAAATCAAATAACAAAACAATGTCACCTTCTTTAACAGCATCTTCATCCTTTGACCACTTACGACTACATAATAAGTATTGCCTGTATTCGGTCTTCCACTTATTCCAAAAAATATCCGCTAATCTTTGGGAAGCTCTCCACATATTTAGGTAAATTAAATCCTTGTCCGAACTGTCTGCATAAAATGAGTCTCTAAAATTTGGACCGATTAAAATGTCGTTTGGTGTTAACGGCTCGAAGTCTAATGCATTTGAGGGAATATATAAAAGCGGTCTGCTATTCATCATAAATTCAATTTCACAAAATAATGTTCTCAAAACGTACTCTTTTGGATATCGCTCCTTCAACATGTTAGATAAAAAATTCTTTATTGACTGAATGAGTCTTTCCCACGCTCCACCCATATGAGAACTCAATGGTGGATTGAAAATCCATTTACATTTTTTTGTGGCCAGGTATTGTGTCAACTCTTCTGATGACCATTGTCTTATTACAGCCATAATGTCCTTACTTGCTTTTTGAAAATTCGTTCCATTATCAGAATATATTTCTTCAGGAAACCCTCTGCGACCAGAAAACTGTCGCAGCACATGAATAAAGGCATTGGCTGATAAATCTTCGGCTATTTCCAGATGTACGGCTCGACTTGACATGCAAGTAAAAATAACTCCGTACTTCTTAACATGACTACGATTGACTAAAACCTCTATGGGTTCAAAATAATCAATCCCTACCTTTAAGAAAGGTCTGTTAGTTGGTTCGAGTCGACATATCGGTAACTGGCCGATAATTGGTACTTTAGGTTTGGCTTTTATGTTTCTACAAAATTGACAGTTATGAATACATTTCTTAACGGTGTTGCGACAGTTAATTATCCAAAACTTTTTCCTGAGATTAGCTATTACTGTTTCAGTGCTTCTTTGAATCGAAATCAAATTGGTCATCGTCAATATTGTCCAGTCGTCCCTTTAAACGCAACAATCCATCTTCTGCTATAAATATAGAAAGTGATTGTAAATTACTCTTTTTGTCGATGGGAATGTGTTTCGTCAAACACCTGATTTCCCGGCTATAACAATTTCTTTGAATTGCCTTGAAAATTAGTTTTTCGGCGCTATCAAGGTGGTGGGGTAACAATTCTGGGTTTTGTTCAATGTCTTTTGGTTTCTTGAGTCGCTCGAAATAATTGAGAACCCAAGCAGTTGTTCTAAGAAATCTCATCCAGATAGAAAATCTTTTGGGATCAGGTAATACTATCCCATTTTCAACGTTTGTGGTAGCGTTTACGTATTCTAATGTCACACTTTCATTATCTGTTTGCTCACACAATTTGCGTTTGGGCCATTCAGCACTATCTTTACTAAGAACAAGTGGAAACGTTGCAGTCGGACGCAACCGACATCGGTATACTCGATACCAGTGTTAAAAATTTTGATGCCCATCCATGTGGGATGTCAATTGCTATCTTCATACCAAATTTGGTGACTCTAGCTCAAAGTTTGTAAAAGTGGGGAAAGGGGGACTGGGGGCGGTATGGTTGGGCGTGGCATTCAAATTTTTGGTGCAGATCTGTCTGAAATGTCAAATGCTACCTTCATACCAAATTTGGTGACTCTAGTTCGAAGCATGTAAAAGGTGGTGAAAGGGGGGCTATGGGGCTTGGGGCGGTATGGGTGGGCGTGGCATTCAAATTTTTGCTTCCGATCCATGTGGGATGTCAAATGCTCTCTTCATACCAAATTTGGTGACTCTAGCTCGAAGTTTGTATAAAGTAGGGAAAGGGGGGCTGGGGGCGGTATGGTTGGGCGTGGCATCCAAATTTTTGGTGCCGATCTATGTGGGATGTCAATTGCTACCTTCATACCAAATTTGGTGACTCTAGCTCGAAGTGTGTATAAAGTGGGGAAAGGGGGGCTGCGGGCGGTATGGTTGGGCGTGGCATCCAAATTTTTGCTGCAGATCCTTGTGGAATGTCAAATGCTACCTTCATAACAAATTTGGTGACTCTAGCTCGAAGTTTGTATAAAGTGGGGAAAGGAGGGCTGCGGGCGGTATGGTTGGGCGTGGCATCCAAATTTTTGCTGCAGATCCTTGTGGAATGTCAAATGCTACCTTCATACCAAATTTGGTGACTCTAGCTCGAAGTTTGTATAAAGTGGGGAAAGGGGGGCTGCGGGCGGTATGGTTGGGCGTGGCATCCAAGTTTTTGCTGCAGATCCTTGTGGAATGTCAAATGCTACCTTCATAACAAATTTGGTGACTCCAGCTCAAAGTTTGTAAAAGTGTGGAAAGGGGGGCTGGGGGCGGTATGGTTGGGCGTGGTATTCAAATTTTTGGTGCCGATCTATGTGGGATGTCAATTGCTATCTTCATACCAAATTTGGTGGGGAAGTTTGTATAAAGTGGGGAAAGGGGGGCTGCGGGCGGTATGGTTGGGCGTGGCATCCAAATTTTTGCTGCAGATCCTTGTGGAATGTCAAATGCTACCTTCCAAACAAATTTGGTGACTCTAGCTCAAAGTTTGTAAAAGTGGGGAAAGGGGGGCTGGGGGCGGTATGGTTGGGCGTGGTGTTCAAATTTTTGGTGCCGATCTATGTGGGATGTCAATTGCTATCTTCATACAAAATTTGGTGACTCTAGCTCGAAGTTTGTATAAAGTGGGGAAAGGGGGCTGCGGGCGGTATGGTTGGGCGTGGCATCCAAATTTTTGCTGCAGATCCTTGTGGAATGTCAAATGCTACCTTCATACCAAATTTGGTGACTCTAGTTCGAAGCATGTAAAAGGTGGTGAAAGGGGGGCTATGGGGCTTGGGGCGGTATAGGTGGGCGTGGCATTCAAATTTTTGCTTCCGATCCATGTGGGATGTCAAATGCTCTCTTCATACCAAATTTGGTGACTCTAGCTCAAAGTTTGTAAAAGTGGGGAAAGGGGGGCTGGGGGCGGTATGGTTGGGCGTGGTATTCAAATTTTTGGTGCCGATCTATGTGGGATGTCAATTGCTATCTTCATACCAAATTTGGTGACTCTAGCTCGAAGTTTGTATAAAGTGGGGAAAGGGGGGCTGCGGGCGGTATGGTTGGGCGTGGCATCCAAATTTTTGCTGCAGATCCTTGTGGAATGTCAAATGCTACCTTCATACCAAATTTGGTGACTCTAGTTCGAAGCATGTAAAAGGTGGTGAAAGGGGGGCTATGGGGCTTGGGGCGGTATGGGTGGGCGTGGCATTCAAATTTTTGCTTCCGATCCATGTGGGATGTCAAATGCTCTCTTCATACCAAATTTGGTGACTCTAGCTCAAAGTTTGTAAAAGTGGGGAAAGGGGGGCTGGGGGCGGTATGGTTGGGCGTGGTATTCAAATTTTGGTGCCGATCTATGTGGGATGTCAATTGCTATCTTCATACCAAATTTGGTGACTCTAGCTCGAAGTTTGTATAAAGTGGGGAAAGGGGGGCTGCGGGCGGTATGGTTGGGCGTGGCATCCAAATTTTTGCTGCAGATCCTTGTGGAATGTCAAATGCTACCTTCATAACAAATTTGGTGACTCTAGCTCAAAGTTGTTAAAAGTGGGGAAAGGGGGGCTGGGGGCGGTATGGTTGGGCGTGGTATTCAAATTTTTGGTGCCGATCTATGTGGGATGTCAATTGCTATCTTCATACCAAATTTGGTGACTCTAGCTCGAAGTTTGTATAAAGTGGGGAAAGGGGGGCTGCGGGCGGTATGGTTGGGCGTGGCATCCAAATTTTTGCTGCAGATCCTTGTGGAATGTCAAATGCTACCTTCATAACAAATTTGGTGACTCTAGCTATAAGTTTGTATAAAGTGGGGAATGGGGGGCTGGGGGCGGTATGGTTGGGCGTGGCATCCAAATTTTTGCTGCAGGTCCTTGTGGAATGTCAAATGCTACCTTCATACCAAATTTGGTGACTCTAGCTCGAAGCATGTAAAAGGTGGTGAAAGGGGGGCTATGGGGCTTGGGGCGGTATGGGTGGGCGTGGCTTTCAAATTTTTGCTGCCGATCCATGTGGGATTTCAATTGCTCTCTTCATACCAAATTTGGTGACTCTAGCTCGAAGTTTGTATAAAGTGGGGAAAGGGGGGCTGGGGGCGGTATGGTTGGGCGTGGCATCCAAATTTTTGCTGCAGGTCCTTGTGGAATGTCAAATGCTACCTTCATACCAAATTTGGTGACTCTAGCTCAAAGTTTGTGTAAGGTGGGGAAAGGGGGGCGGAATGGATGGGCTAGGCTCCAAAACTTTGATGCAGATTGTTGGGGGTCGTTGCCAGCTATCTTCCTACCAAATTGGGTGGCTCTAGCTCCACTACTATGGAATATGCACGCATTCCCGTTTCTGACGAAGCGTTGGGGCAGATGGGGGTGGCTAGGGCGTTATTGGTGGGCGTGGCATCCAAACTTTTGATGCAGTTTTTGGGGGGTCATCATCATCTATCTTGGCACCAAATTTGGTGACTCTAGCTAAAAAACTGTGGGAGATATAGGCTTTTCTGATTTCTAAATGTGGGGGGGCTGGGGGCGGGATGGGTGGGCGTGGCTCCAAAACTTTGATGCAGTTCTTTTGGGGTCGTTACCAGCTATCTTCCTACCAAATTTGGTGGCTCTAGCTCCACTACTCTGGAAGATACACGCATTCCCGTTTTTTACGAAGCGTTGGGGCATCTGGGGGCGGCTAGGGCGGTATTGGTGGGCGTGGCATCCAAACTTTTGGTGCAGTTTTTGGGGGGTCATCATCACCTATCTTGGCACCAAATTTGGTGGCTCTAGCTATAAAACTGTGGGAAATATAGGCTTTTTTGACTTTAAAATTCGGGGGGTCTGGGGGTGGAATGGGGGGGCGTGGCTCCAAAATTTTTGATGCAGTTTTTTGGGGGTTGCTAGTAGCTATCTTCTTACCAAATTTGGTAGTTCTAGCTGTAAGGGTGTGTGAAATATGCGGATTTATCGTTTTTGAGTTATCGAATTTATCGATTTGCCAGCCCCCAGTTATCGTAGAACCCCAATCTTGACACTTTAATTTACTATCCCATAGAAAAAGAGAATTGGAAAGTTTCAAGTCCCTAGCTTGAAGGGTGTGGAAAAAACTTGCACACATACGGACGGACAGACGGACAGACGGACAGACGGACGGACGGACAGACGGACAGACACCATGACGGACATTGCACAAAACCAATATACTCTTTACCTTCGGTATCGAGTATAAAAAGTGGACCTGTTAACCAAATACTTTTCGTTGAAAAGTCAATGTCTTTAATTTTGGTTGCGTCGTCTGCAGGATTTAAATTCGTTGGTACATATCGCCAATCAGAGACATTTGTCAACTCCTGAATCTCACCCAATCGCTGTGCCACAAAGACTTTAAAACGTTTGCTACTAGATTTAAGCCAGTACAGCACAGTTTCAGCGTCAGTCCAGAAATACGTCTTGTCAGTATTTACTTTAAGCGTTTCTTTTATTGCTTTACTCAGACGTGCAGAAAGTAAAGCGCCCTGCAATTCGAGTCTCGGTATCGACATTGGCTTGAGAGGTGCAACTCTCGATTTTGCTAATACTAAAGCACAATTTACCACGTTCCCATTGTCAAATCTCAGGTAAGCACAAGAAGCGTAGGCTAAACTGGATGCGTCAGAAAACCTATGAAGCTGTATATTACAGTTGCCAATCGACATGTCAGTCATTTGTCGTGGAATTTTAAAATCATTAAGTTTTTGCAAATTGTTACAAGATTTTTTCCACATATCATGTTGTTCATCCGTTATCTCATTATCCCAATTTATGCCACTGTCCCAAATCATTTGTAACAAAATCTTGTTTCCTATCAATAAATTGGAGAGAAAACCCAACGGATCGAAAACTGACATCGTGATTTTTAGTACTTCACGTTTGGTTGGCTTTTTTCCCAGAGATAAAATGCTAGTGTGGCTATTGATAAATTTCAAATTAAAGGCAAAAAATCCTTTTCAAAGTCCCACATTAAACCCAAAACTCGCTCTTCCGATAAATTTTTAATTTTTCTATCAGTTTTTTTGTCACATATTTGGTCGACTACCTGTTCGACTACCTCTTTTGAATTGGAAATCCAGTTGCACATTTGGAATCCTGCCTGACTATGTACATATGAAACATCTTTTATCAAGTTAATTGCACTATAAATATCTTCAGCTCCACCGAGATAATCATCCATATAATGATTTGAAATAATTTCCTTACAAGCCTTTGAAAATTGATCTTTAAAATCAAGTGCATTTCGATTTCTAACATGCTGTGCGATGCTTGGGCTGCACTTCGCACCGAAGAAGACTACTTGTATCTCATATACATCGGGAATCCTCTGGCGATCATATCCTCGCCATAATATTCGTTGTGCATGTCTATCCTTTTCTATTACTTTTATCTGCAAAAAGATTTCTTTTATGTCTCCAACAAATGCTATTTTATTAGTTCGAAAATTCATCAATACTGTTGACAACTCATTATAAAGATCCATTCCCGTTAAGAGATAGTCATTCAGACACCTGTCGTGAGATTTAGCTGCTGCATCAAACACAATTCTTAACTTTTCTGGCTTGTTGCTGTTGACTACACCGAAATGAGGTAAATAATATGTTAATGGTGTTGATACGCCCGCTTGATCCTCACTTAATTTTTTTATATATCCCTTTGATATATATGACTCAATCATTTCTTGATATTTTCTTCCGTATGTCAGATTTTTGTCAATTTTCCTTTCCAGTAGTAAGAGTCTACTGGAAGCATTTTTGTAACTTTCTGGTAACTTTACACTCTCTTCCTTCCAAAATAATCCGGATTCAAATCTACCTTCTGTTCTTTTAAGTGTTGTCTCAATGATTTGCATACATCTTTTGTCGTCTAATGATATTGGCTTATCTCGTAAGGAAGTTAGAAGATCATGTATAACATTTAAGTCATCCTTGTCATTTTCTTTGTCGTTATTTGGAACATTTACATGAAACATATGATGTGTCTGATTGAATCGTCTGTCTAAATTTATGTTTCCATGTACAACCCACCCCAATAATGTTTTGCTACTAACTGGCCCATTATAGGACTCATGCTTTAGCTTACGCGTTACTATTAAAGACCAATTGTCTTGACCTATTAGTATTTTGGGTTGTGCATTTTGATAAGAACAAGAATCAAAGTCTTTCAAAAACTTCCATTGTTCGGCTATATGATTTATCGCTACTGTCTGTGAGGGTAAGTTAAGAGTAGACACTGTTTTAACTCTACGCATTAAATAGGTTTTAGAGTTATTCTGTTTACCTTTAATGCGTAGACTCACTACCCTAGAATCTTCCTGTTCATAAATTTCATTGCTTGTCCATTGCATTCTAAAAGGAATCGTTGGCCCATCCAACTCCAATTCATTGGCTAACTGGTGATCTATTAATGTAACTGTTGAGGCCTCATCCAAAAGAGCATACGTATTAACTGTCGTCTTTGGTCCCACTAGAGTGACTGGGACTATTTTTAACAAAACATTACTTTGGTTGTAATTAATGTTACAATTTTTCTCAATTTCATTCTGCTGATTCGACATTTCGTGTGTTATTGGACTTTGCTCTGTCTGAACTTGTCTTTTTGTTTATGCAATAGTGCATTATGTGAATACGTACAATTGTTAACGTTACATTTTTTTTTTTCGTTTACAATCTCTCATTGAATGGTTCTTACCTAAACATGCAATACATAGGCGATTTTTTGTAATATGTTCCCACCTTTTGTCAATATCTAATTTTTTGAATTTGTCACAATAATTTACATAATGGTCATTTACTTTACAGAAATTAAAAAATTTAATCGTCTTTTGCTGAGGCGATATATTAGAAATTGTCAATGTCGATTGTTTAGATTTGTTTTGCCCAAATCCTAAATACTGAGCGGCTTTAGCCTTTTTTCCAATCCTTGCAGATCCTTGTGGAATGTCAAATGCTACCTTCATACCAAATTTGGTGACTCTAGCTCGAAGCATGTAAAAGGTGGTGAAAGGGGGGCTATGGGGCTTGGGGCGGTATGGGTGGGCGTGGCTTCAAATTTTTGCTGCCGATCCATGTGGGATTTCAATTGCTCTCTTCATACCAAATTTGGAGACTCTAGCTCGAAGTTTGTATAAAGTGGGGAAAGGGGGGCTGGGGGCGGTATGGTTGGGCGTGACATCCAAATTTTTGCTGCAGATCCTTGTGGAATGTCAAATGCTACCTTCATAACAAATTTGGTGACTCTAGCTCGAAGTTTGTATAAAGTGGGGAAAGGGGGGCTGCGGGCGGTATGGTTGGGCGTGGCATCCAAATTTTTGCTGCATATCCTTGTGAAATGTCAAATGCTACCTTCATACCAAATTTGGTGACTCTAGCTCGAAGTTTGTATAAAGTGGGGAAAGGGGAGCTGCGGGCGGTATGGTTGGGCGTGGCATCCAAGTTTTTGCTGCAGATCCTTGTGGAATGTCAAATGCTACCTTCATAACAAATTTGGTGACTCTAGCTCAAAGTTTGTAAAAGTGGGGAAAGGGGGGCTGGGGGCGGTATGATTGGGCGTGGTATTCAAATTTTTGGTGCCGATCTATGTGGGATGTCAATTGCTATCTTCATACCAAATTTGGTGGGGAAGTTTGTATAAAGTGGCGAAAGGGGGGCTGCGGGCGGTATGGTTGGGCGTGGCATCCAAATTTTTGCTGCAGATCCTTGTGGAATGTCAAATGCTACCTTCCTAACAAATTTGGTGACTCTAGCTCAAAGTTTGTAAAAGTGGGGAAAGGGGGCTGGGGGCGGTATGGTTGGGCGTGGTATTCAAATTTTTGGTGCCGATCTATGTGGGATGTCAATTGCTATCTTCATACCAAATTTGGTGACTCTAGCTCGAAGTTTGTATAAAGTGGGGAAAGGGGGGCTGCGGGCGGTATGGTTGGGCGTGGCATCCAAATTTTTGCTGCAGATCCTTGTGGAATGTCAAATGCTACCTTCATACCAAATTTGGTGACTCTAGTTCGAAGCATGTAAAAGGTGGTGAAAGGGGGGCTATGGGGCTTGGGGCGGTATGGGTGGGCGTGGCATTAAAATTTTTGCTTCCGATCCATGTGGGATGTCAAATGCTCTCTTCATACCAAATTTGGTGACTCTAGCTCAAAGTTTGTAAAAGTGGGGAAAGGGGGCCTGGGGGCGGTATGGTTGGGCGTGGTATTCAAATTTTTGGTGCCGATCTACGTGGGATGTCAATTGCTATCTTCATACCAAATTTGGTGACTCTAGCTCGAAGTTTGTATAAAGTGGGGAAAGGAGGGCTGCGGGCGGTATGGTTGGGCGTGGCATCCAAATTTTTGCTGCAGATCCTTGTGGAATGTCAAATGCTACCTTCATAACAAATTTGGTGACTCTAGCTCAAAGTTGTTAAAGTGGGGAAAGGGGGGCTGGGGGCGGTATGGTTGGGCGTGGTATTCAAATTTTTGGTGCCGATCTATGTGGGATGTCAATTGCTATCTTCATACCAAATTTGGTGACTCTAGCTCGAAGTTTGTATAAAGTGGGGAAAGGGGGGCTGCGGGCGGTATGGTTGGGCGTGGCATCCAAATTTTTGCTGCAGATCCTTGTGGAATGTCAAATGCTACCTTCATAACAAATTTGGTGACTCTAGCTCAAAGTTTGTAAAAGTGGGGAAAGGGGGGCTGGGGGCGGTATGGTTGGGCGTGGTATTCAAATTTTTGGTGCCGATCTATGTGGGATGTCAATTGCTATCTTCATACCAAATTTGGTGACTCTAGCTCGAAGTTTGTATAAAGTGGCGAAAGGGGGCTGCGGGCGGTATGGTTGGGCGTGGCATCCAAATTTTTGCTGCAGATCCTTGTGGAATGTCAAATGCTACCTTCCTACCAAATTTGGTGACTCTAGCTCAAAGTTTGTAAAAGTGGGGAAAGGGGGGCTGGGGGCGGTATGGTTGGGCGTGGCATTCAAATTTTTGGTGCCGATCTATGTGGGATGTCAATTGCTATCTTCATACCAAATTTGGTGACTCTAGCTCGAAGTTTGTATAAAGTGGGGAAAGGGGGGCTGCGGGCGGTATGGTTGGGCGTGGCATCCAAATTTTTGCTGCAGATCCTTGTGGAATGTCAAATGCTACCTTCATACCAAATTTGGTGACTCTAGCTCGAAGCTTGTAAAAGTGGGGAAAGGGGGGCTAGGGCTGGGGCGGTATGGGTGGGCGTGGCATTCAAATTTTTGCTGCCGATCCATGTGGGATGTCAAATGCTCTCTTCATACCAAATTTGGTGACTCTAGCTCAAAGTTTGTAAAAGTGGGGAAAGGGGGGCTGGGGGCGGTATGGTTGGGCGTGGCATTCAAATTTTTGGTGCAGATCTAGTGGGATGTCAATTGCTACTTCATACCAAATTTGGTGACTCTAGCTCGAAGTTTGTATAAAGTGGGGAAAGGGGGGCTGCGGGCGGTATGGTTGGGCGTGGCATCCAAATTTTTGCTGCAGATCCTTGTGGAATGTCAAATGCTACCTTCATAACAAATTTGGTGACTCTAGCTCAAAGTTTGTAAAAGTGGGGAAAGGGGGGCTGGGGGCGGTATGGTTGGGCGTGGTATTCAAATTTTTGGTGCCGATCTATGTGGGATGTCAATTGCTATCTTCATACCAAATTTGGTGACTCTAGCTCGAAGTTTGTATAAAGTGGGGAAAGGGGGGCTGCGGGCGGTATGGTTGGGCGTGGCATCCAAATTTTTGCTGCAGATCCTTGTGGAATGTCAAATGCTACCTTCATACCAAATTTGGTGACTCTAGCTCGAAGCATGTAAAAGGTGGTGAAAGGGGGCTATGGGGCTGGGGCGGTATGGGTGGGCGTGGCATTCAAATTTTTGCTGCCGATCCATGTGGGATGTCAATGCTACCTTCATACCAAATTTGGTGACTCTAGCTCAAAGTTTGTATAAGGTGGGGAAAGGGGGGCGGAATGGATGGGCTAGGCTCCAAAACTTTGATGCAGTTCTTTTGGGGTCGTTACCAGCTATCTTCCTACCAAATTTGGTGGCTCTAGCTCCACTACTCTGGAAGATACACGCATTCCCGTTTTTTACGAAGCGTTGGGGCATCTGGGGGCGGCTAGGGCGGTATTGGTGGGCGTGGCATCCAAACTTTTGGTGCAGTTTTTGGGGGGTCATCATCACCTATCTTGGCACCAAATTTGGTGGCTCTAGCTCAAAAACTGTGGGGGATAGGCTTT
>JARNME010000234.1:220290-238515 GCA_030179655.1 Scaptomyza flava
TGTTGGGGGCGTTGCCAGCTATCTTCCTACCAAATTGGGTGGCTCTAGCTCCACTACTATGGAATATGCACGCATTCCCGTTTCTGACGAAGCGTTGGGGCAGATGGGGGTGGCTAGGGCGTTATTGGTGGCGCGTGGCATCCAAACTTTTGATGCAGTTTTTGGGGGGTCATCATCATCTATCTTGGCACCAAATTTGGTGACTCTAGCTAAAAAACTGTGGGAGATATAGGCTTTTCTGATTTCTAAATGTGGGGGGGCTGGGGGCGGGATGGGTGGGCGTGGCTCCAAAACTTTGATGCAGTTCTTTTGGGGTCGTTACCAGCTATCTTCCTACCAAATTTGGTGGCTCTAGCTCCACTACTCTGGAAGATACACGCATTCCCGTTTTTTACGAAGCGTTGGGGCATCTGGGGGCGGCTAGGGCGGTATTGGTGGGCGTGGCATCCAAACTTTTGGTGCAGTTTTTGGGGGGTCATCATCACCTATCTTGGCACCAAATTTGGTGGCTCTAGCTATAAAACTGTGGAAATATAGGCTTTTTTGACTTTAAAATTCGGGGGGTCTGGGGTGGAATGGGGGGGCGTGGCTCCAAAATTTTGATGCAGTTTTTTGGGGGTTGCTAGTAGCTATCTTCTTACCAAATTTGGTAGTTCTAGCTGTAAGGTGTGTGAAATATGCGGATTTATCGTTTTTGAGTTATCGAATTTATCGATTTGCCAGCCCCCAGTTATCGTAGAACCCCAATCTTGACACTTTAATTTACTATCCCATAGAAAAAGAGAATTGGAAAGTTTCAAGTCCCTAGCTTGAAGGGTGTGGAAAAAACTTGCACACATACGGACGGACAGACGGACAGACGGACAGACGGACGGACGGACAGACGGACAGACACCATGACGGACATTGCACAAAACCAATATACTCTTTACCTTCGGTATCGAGTATAAAAAGTGGACCTGTTAACCAAATACTTTTCGTTGAAAAGTCAATGTCTTTAATTTTGGTTGCGTCGTCTGCAGGATTTAAATTCGTTGGTACATATCGCCAATCAGAGACATTTGTCAACTCCTGAATCTCACCCAATCGCTGTGCCACAAAGACTTTAAAACGTTTGCTACTAGATTTAAGCCAGTACAGCACAGTTTCAGCGTCAGTCCAGAAATACGTCTTGTCAGTATTTACTTTAAGCGTTTCTTTTATTGCTTTACTCAGACGTGCAGAAAGTAAAGCGCCCTGCAATTCGAGTCTCGGTATCGACATTGGCTTGAGAGGTGCAACTCTCGATTTTGCTAATACTAAAGCACAATTTACCACGTTCCCATTGTCAAATCTCAGGTAAGCACAAGAAGCGTAGGCTAACCTGGATGCGTCAGAAAACCTATGAAGCTGTATATTACAGTTGCCAATCGACATGTCAGTCATTTGTCGTGGAATTTTAAAATCATTAAGTTTTTGCAAATTGTTACAAGATTTTTTCCACATATCATGTTGTTCATCCGTTATCTCATTATCCCAATTTATGCCACTGTCCCAAATCATTTGTAACAAAATCTGTTTCCTATCAATAAATTGGAGAGAAAACCCAACGGATCGAAAACTGACATCGTGATTTTTAGTACTTCACGTTTGGTTGGCTTTTTTCCCAGAGATAAAATGCTAGTGTGGCTATTGATAAATTTCAAATTAAAGGCAAAAAATCCTTTTCAAAGTCCCACATTAAACCCAAAACTCGCTCTTCCGATAAATTTTTAATTTTTCTATCAGTTTTTTTGTCACATATTTGGTCGACTACCTGTTCGACTACCTCTTTTGAATTGGAAATCCAGTTGCACATTTGGAATCCTGCCTGACTATGTACATATGAAACATCTTTTATCAAGTTAATTGCACTATAAATATCTTCAGCTCCACCGAGATAATCATCCATATAATGATTTGAAATAATTTCCTTACAAGCCTTTGAAAATTGATCTTTAAAATCAAGTGCATTTCGATTTCTAACATGCTGTGCGATGCTTGGGCTGCACTTCGCACCGAAGAAGACTACTTGTATCTCATATACATCGGGAATCCTCTGGCGATCATATCCTCGCCATAATATTCGTTGTGCATGTCTATCCTTTTCTATTACTTTTATCTGCAAAAAGATTTCTTTTATGTCTCCAACAAATGCTATTTTATTAGTTCGAAAATTCATCAATACTGTTGACAACTCATTATAAAGATCCATTCCCGTTAAGAGATAGTCATTCAGACACCTGTCGTGAGATTTAGCTGCTGCATCAAACACAATTCTTAACTTTTCTGGCTTGTTGCTGTTGACTACACCGAAATGAGGTAAATAATATGTTAATGGTGTTGATACGCCCGCTTGATCCTCACTTAATTTTTTATATATCCCTTTGATATATATGACTCAATCATTTCTTGATATTTTCTTCCGTATGTCAGATTTTTGTCAATTTTCCTTTCCAGTAGTAAGAGTCTACTGGAAGCATTTTTGTAACTTTCTGGTAACTTTACACTCTCTTCCTTCCAAAATAATCCGGATTCAAATCTACCTTCTGTTCTTTTAAGTGTTGTCTCATGATTTGCATACATCTTTTGTCGTCTAATGATATTGGCTTATCTCGTAAGGAAGTTAGAAGATCATGTATAACATTTAAGTCATCCTTGTCATTTTCTTTGTCGTTATTTGGAACATTTACATGAAACATATGATGTGTCTGATTGAATCGTCTGTCTAAATTTATGTTTCCATGTACAACCCACCCCAATAATGTTTTGCTACTAACTGGCCCATTATAGGACTCATGCTTTAGCTTACGCGTTACTATTAAAGACCAATTGTCTTGACCTATTAGTATTTTGGGTTGTGCATTTGATAAGAACAAGAATCAAAGTCTTTCAAAAACTTCCATTGTTCGGCTATATGATTTATCGCTACTGTCTGTGAGGGTAAGTTAAGAGTAGACACTGTTTTAACTCTACGCATTAAATAGGTTTTAGAGTTATTCTGTTTACCTTTAATGCGTAGACTCACTACCCTAGAATCTTCCTGTTCATAAATTTCATTGCTTGTCCATTGCATTCTAAAAGGAATCGTTGGCCCATCCAACTCCAATTCATTGGCTAACTGGTGATCTATTAATGTAACTGTTGAGGCCTCATCCAAAAGAGCATACGTATTAACTGTCGTCTTTGGTCCCACTAGAGTGACTGGGACTATTTTTAACAAAACATTACTTTGGTTGTAATTAATGTTACAATTTTTCTCAATTTCATTCTGCTGATTCGACATTTCGTGTGTTATTGGACTTTGCTCTGTCTGAACTTGTCTTTTTTGTTTATGCAATAGTGCATTATGTGAATACGTACAATTGTTAACGTTACATTTTTTTTTTTCGTTTACAATCTCTCATTGAATGGTTCTTACCTAAACATGCAATACATAGGCGATTTTTTGTAATATGTTCCCACCTTTTGTCAATATCTAATTTTTTGAATTTGTCACAATAATTTACATAATGGTCATTTACTTTACAGAAATTAAAAAATTTAATCGTCTTTTGCTGAGGCGATATATTAGAAATTGTCAATGTCGATTGTTTAGATTTGTTTTGCCCAAATCCTAAATACTGAGCGGCTTTAGCCTTTTTTCCAATCCTTGCAGATCCTTGTGGAATGTCAAATGCTACCTTCATACCAAATTTGGTGACTCTAGCTCGAAGCATGTAAAAGGTGGTGAAAGGGGGGCTATGGGGCTTGGGGCGGTATGGGTGGGCGTGGCTTTCAAATTTTTGCTGCCGATCCATGTGGGATTTCAATTGCTCTCTTCATACCAAATTTGGAGACTCTAGCTCGAAGTTTGTATAAAGTGGGGAAAGGGGGGCTGGGGGCGGTATGGTTGGGCGTGACATCCAAATTTTTGCTGCAGATCCTTGTGGAATGTCAAATGCTACCTTCATAACAAATTTGGTGACTCTAGCTCGAAGTTTGTATAAAGTGGGGAAAGGGGGGCTGCGGGCGGTATGGTTGGGCGTGGCATCCAAATTTTTGCTGCATATCCTTGTGAAATGTCAAATGCTACCTTCATACCAAATTTGGTGACTCTAGCTCGAAGTTTGTATAAAGTGGGGAAAGGGGAGCTGCGGGCGGTATGGTTGGGCGTGGCATCCAAGTTTTGCTGCAGATCCTTGTGGAATGTCAAATGCTACCTTCATAACAAATTTGGTGACTCTAGCTCAAAGTTTGTAAAAGTGGGGAAAGGGGGGCTGGGGGCGGTATGATTGGGCGTGGTATTCAAATTTTTGGTGCCGATCTATGTGGGATGTCAATTGCTATCTTCATACCAAATTTGGTGGGGAAGTTTGTATAAAGTGGCGAAAGGGGGGCTGCGGGCGGTATGGTTGGGCGTGGCATCCAAATTTTTGCTGCAGATCCTTGTGGAATGTCAAATGCTACCTTCCTAACAAATTTGGTGACTCTAGCTCAAAGTTTGTAAAAGTGGGGAAAGGGGGGCTGGGGGCGGTATGGTTGGGCGTGGTATTCAAATTTTTGGTGCCGATCTATGTGGGATGTCAATTGCTATCTTCATACCAAATTTGGTGACTCTAGCTCGAAGTTTGTATAAAGTGGGGAAAGGGGGGCTGCGGGCGGTATGGTTGGGCGTGGCATCCAAATTTTTGCTGCAGATCCTTGTGGAATGTCAAATGCTACCTTCATACCAAATTTGGTGACTCTAGTTCGAAGCATGTAAAAGGTGGTGAAAGGGGGGCTATGGGGCTTGGGGCGGTATGGGTGGGCGTGGCATTAAAATTTTTGCTTCCGATCCATGTGGGATGTCAAATGCTCTCTTCATACCAAATTTGGTGACTCTAGCTCAAAGTTTGTAAAAGTGGGGAAAGGGGGCCTGGGGGCGGTATGGTTGGGCGTGGTATTCAAATTTTTGGTGCCGATCTACGTGGGATGTCAATTGCTATCTTCATACCAAATTTGGTGACTCTAGCTCGAAGTTTGTATAAAGTGGGGAAAGGAGGGCTGCGGGCGGTATGGTTGGGCGTGGCATCCAAATTTTTGCTGCAGATCCTTGTGGAATGTCAATGCTACCTTCATAACAAATTTGGTGACTCTAGCTCAAAGTTGTTAAAAGTGGGGAAAGGGGGGCTGGGGGCGGTATGGTTGGGCGTGGTATTCAAATTTTTGGTGCCGATCTATGTGGGATGTCAATTGCTATCTTCATACCAAATTTGGTGACTCTAGCTCGAAGTTTGTATAAAGTGGGGAAAGGGGGCTGCGGGCGGTATGGTTGGGCGTGGCATCCAAATTTTTGCTGCAGATCCTTGTGGAATGTCAAATGCTACCTTCATAACAAATTTGGTGACTCTAGCTCAAAGTTTGTAAAAGTGGGGAAAGGGGGGCTGGGGGCGGTATGATTGGGCGTGGTATTCAAATTTTTGGTGCCGATCTATGTGGGATGTCAATTGCTATCTTCATACCAAATTTGGTGGGGAAGTTTGTATAAAGTGGCGAAAGGGGGGCTGCGGGCGGTATGGTTTGGGCGTGGCATCCAAATTTTTGCTGCAGATCCTTGTGGAATGTCAAATGCTACCTTCCTAACAAATTTGGTGACTCTAGCTCAAAGTTTGTAAAAGTGGGGAAAGGGGGGCTGGGGGCGGTATGGTTGGGCGTGGTATTCAAATTTTTGGTGCCGATCTATGTGGGATGTCAATTGCTATCTTCATACCAAATTTGGTGACTCTAGCTCGAAGTTTGTATAAAGTGGGGAAAGGGGGCTGCGGGCGGTATGGTTGGGCGTGGCATCCAAATTTTGCTGCAGATCCTTGTGGAATGTCAAATGCTACCTTCATACCAAATTTGGTGACTCTAGTTCGAAGCATGTAAAAGGTGGTGAAAGGGGGGCTATGGGGCTTGGGGCGGTATGGGTGGGCGTGGCATTAAATTTTTGCTTCCGATCCATGTGGGATGTCAAATGCTCTCTTCATACCAAATTGGTGACTCTAGCTCAAAGTTTGTAAAAGTGGGGAAAGGGGGCCTGGGGGCGGTATGGTTGGGCGTGGTATTCAAATTTTTGGTGCCGATCTACGTGGGATGTCAATTGCTATCTTCATACCAAATTTGGTGACTCTAGCTCGAAGTTTGTATAAAGTGGGGAAAGGAGGGCTGCGGGCGGTATGGTTGGGCGTGGCATCCAAATTTTTGCTGCAGATCCTTGTGGAATGTCAAATGCTACCTTCATAACAAATTTGGTGACTCTAGCTCAAAGTTGTTAAAAGTGTGGAAAGGGGGGCTGGGGGCGGTATGGTTGGGCGTGGTATTCAAATTTTTGGTGCCGATCTATGTGGGATGTCAATTGCTATCTTCATACCAAATTTGGTGACTCTAGCTCGAAGTTTGTATAAAGTGGGGAAAGGGGGCTGCGGGCGGTATGGTTGGGCGTGGCATCCAAATTTTTGCTGCAGATCCTTGTGGAATGTCAAATGCTACCTTCATACCAAATTTGGTGACTCTAGTTCGAAGCATGTAAAAGGTGGTGAAAGGGGGGCTATGGGGCTTGGGGCGGTATGGGTGGGCGTGGCATTCAAATTTTTGCTTCCGATCCATGTGGGATGTCAAATGCTCCCTTCATACCAAATTTGGTGACTCTAGCTCAAAGTTTGTATAAGGTGGGGAAAGGGGGGCGGAATGGATGGGCTAGGCTCCAAAACTTTGATGCAGTTCTTTTGGGGTCGTTACCAGCTATCTTCCTACCAAATTTGGTGGCTCTAGCTCCACTACTCTGGAAGATACACGCATTCCCGTTTTTTACGAAGCGTTGGGGCATCTGGGGGCGGCTAGGGCGGTATTGGTGGGCGTGGCATCCAAACTTTTGGTGCAGTTTTTGGGGGGTCATCATCACCTATCTTGGCACCAAATTTGGTGGCTCTAGCTCAAAAACTGTGGGAGATATAGGCTTTTTTGACTTTAAAATGCGGGGGTCTGGGGGCGGAATGGGGGGCGTGGCTCCAAAATTTTTGATGTAGTTTTTTGGGGGTTGCTAGTAGCTATCTTCTTACCAAATTTGGTAGTTCTAGCTGTTTGTGAAATATGCGGATTTATCGTTTTTGAGTTATCGAATTTATCGATTTGCCAGCCCCCCAGTTATCGTAGAACCCCAATCTTGACACTTGAATTTACTATCCCATAGAAAAAGAGAATTGGAAAGTTTCAAGTCCCTAGCTTGAAGAGTGTGGAAAAAACTTGCACACATACGGACGGACTGACGGACAGACGGACGGACGGACAGACGGACAGACGGACAGACACCATGACGGACATTGCACAAAACCAATATACTCTTTACCTTCGGTATCGAGTATAAAAAGTGGACCTGTTAACCAAATACTTTTCGTTGAAAAGTCAATGTCTTTAATTTTGGTTGCGTCGTCTGCAGGATTTAAATTCGGTGGTACATATCGCCAATCAGAGACATTTGTCAACTCCTGAATCTCACCCAATCGCTGTGCCACAAAGACTTTAAAACGTTTGCTACTAGATTTAAGCCAGTACAGCACAGTTTCAGCGTCAGTCCAGAAATACGTCTTGTCAGTATTTACTTTAAGCGTTTCTTTTATTGCTTTACTCAGACGTGCAGAAAGTAAAGCGCCCTGCAATTCGAGTCTCGGTATCGACATTGGCTTGAGAGGTGCAACTCTCGATTTTGCTAATACTAAAGCACAATTTACCACGTTCCCATTGTCAAATCTCAGGTAAGCACAAGAAGCGTAGGCTAACCTGGATGCGTCAGAAAACCTATGAAGCTGTATATTACAGTTGCCAATCGACATGTCAGTCATTTGTCGTGGAATTTTAAAATCATTAAGTTTTTGCAAATTGTTACAAGATTTTTTCCACACATCATGTTGTTCATCCGTTATCTCATTATCCCAATTTATGCCACTGTCCCAAATCATTTGTAACAAAATCTTGTTTCCTATCAATAAATTGGAGAGAAAACCCAACGGATCGAAAACTGACATCGTGATTTTTAGTACTTCACGTTTGGTTGGCTTTTTTCCCAGAGATAAAATGCTAGTGTGGCTATTGATAAATTTCAAATTAAAGGCAAAAAAATCCTTTTCAAAGTCCCACATTAAACCCAAAACTCGCTCTTCCGATAAATTTTTAATTTTTCTATCAGTTTTTTTGTCACATATTTGGTCGACTACCTGTTCGACTACCTCTTTTGAATTGGAAATCCAGTTGCACATTTGGAATCCTGCCTGACTATGTACATATGAAACATCTTTTATCAAGTTAATTGCACTATAAATATCTTCAGCTCCACCGAGATAATCATCCATATAATGATTTGAAATAATTTCCTTACAAGCCTTTGAAAATTGATCTTTAAAATCAAGTGCATTTCGATTTCTAACATGCTGTGCGATGCTTGGCCTGCACTTCGCACCGAAGAAGACTACTTGTATCTCATATACATCGGGAATCCTCTGGCGATCATATCCTCGCCATAATATTCGTTGTGCATGTCTATCCTTTTCTATTACTTTTATCTGCAAAAAGATTTCTTTTATGTCTCCAACAAATGCTATTTTATTAGTTCGAAAATTCATCAATACTGTTGACAACTCATTATAAAGATCCATTCCCGTTAAGAGATAGTCATTAAGACATCTGTCGTGAGATTTAGCTGCTGCATCAAACACAATTCTTAACTTTTCTGGCTTGTTGCTGTTGACTACACCGAAATGAGGTAAATAATATGTTAATGGTGTTGATACGCCCGCTTGATCCTCACTTAATTTTTTATATATCCCTTTGATATATATGACTCAATCATTTCTTGATATTTTCTTCCGTATGTCAGATTTTTGTCAATTTTCCTTTCCAGTAGTAAGAGTCTACTGAAAGCATTGTTGTAACTTTCTGGTAACTTTACACTCTCTTCCTTCCAAAATAATCCGGATTCAAATCTACCTTCTGTTCTTTTAAGTGTTGTCTCAATGATTTGCATACATCTTTTGTCGTCTAATGATATTGGCTTATCTCGTAAGGAAGTTAGTTCGCTTTCAACAGCCCAAAAGGATTTTACCAGATCATGTATAACATTTAAGTCATCCTTGTCATTTTCTTTGTCGTTATTTGGAACATTTACATGAAACATATGATGTGTCTGATTGAATCGTCTGTCTAAATTTATGTTTCCATGTACAACCCACCCCAATAATGTTTTGCTACTAACTGGCCCATTATAGGACTCATGCTTTAGCTTACGCGTTACTATTAAGACCAATTGTCTTGACCTATTAGTATTTTGGGTTGTGCATTTTGATAAGAACAAGAATCAAAGTCTTTCAAAACTTCCATTGTTCGGCTATATGATTTATCGCTACTGTCTGTGAGGGTAAGTTAAGAGTAGACACTGTTATAACTCTACGCATTAAATAGGTTTTAGAGTTATTCTGTTTACCTTTAATGCGTAGACTCACTACCCTAGAATCTTCCTGTTCATAAATTTCATTGTTTGTCCATTGCATTCTAAAAGGAATCGTTGGCCCATCCAACTCCAATTCATTGGCTAACTGGTGATCTATTAATGTAACTGTTGAGGCCTCATCCAAAAGAGCATACGTATTAACTGTCGTCTTTGGTCCCACTAGAGTGACTGGGACTATTTTTAACAAAACATTACTTTGGTTGTAATTAATGTTACAATTTTTCTCAATTTCATTCTGCTGATTCGACATTTCGTGTGTTATTGGACTTTGCTCTGTCTGAACTTGTCTTTTTTGTTTATGCAATAGTGCATTATGTGAATACGTACAATTGTTAACGTTACATATTTTTTTTTCGTTTACAATCTCTCATTGAATGGTTCTTACCTAAACATGCAATACATAGGCGATTTTTTGTAATATGTTCCCACCTTTTGTCCATATCTAATTTTTTGAATTTGTCACAAAAATTTACATAATGGTCATTTACTTTACAGAAATTACAAAATTTAATCGTCTTTTGCTGAGGCGATATATTAGAAATTGTCAATGTCGATTCTTTAGATTTGTTTTGCCCAAATCCTAAATACTGAGCGGCTTTAGCCTTTTTTCCAATCCATTTATTTAAAAGAAATATTTTTGGGTCATTTTTATTAGATTCTTGATAATACTGTATAAATGCAATTCTTTGTGACAAAGGCAGTTTTTCAATCAGTTCTGTTACTAAAGTGGGATTTCTTAAATGATCATTTTCCTCTAGTGATGATAAAGTATGAATTTAATTTGTAATAAGATCATTTAACTTAATTAACCTATCCATTTTCTCGTCTTTTATGGGTGGAAAGTTTCTTACTTGTTCTAGTATGTGGCGTAAAATGTGAGCTGGATCACCAAATCGATCTTTTAATATATTAATTATTATATCCACATTTTGCGGTAATAGTAATAGAGCTTGAACTGATTCTTTAGCTCGACCTGTAAGTGATTTTCTTAAACGGTTTATATTCTCGTAATTAGTAAATTTACAAATGTTTGTACTGTTTGTGAACTCCGCATAAAAAATTGGCCAATCCATTGGATCGCCTGCGAATACTGGTAGCTCTTGTGTTATAGTTTGTCGTGTCATTAATGTTTCAATATAATTCTGATTGTTATTATTATTTACTTCTAACATTGGCGGCTGTCCGCTTACCCACTCACGTGTGTGATCCAACTTTTGCTCGTGCTTATGTTGTCCATAGTCGTCATCCGGAATAGATTCATCTTCTAGTTGTGCTCGTGCCAGTTGCTGTCGCAGATTTAACTGTTGCTCCTTGAATTCCAGTGCTGTACGTTGTTCTTGGAGTTGTTGTTGCTCCTTTAAAAATTGTATTTCGCATTGAAGCTGTTGCACTCTTTTACCCGGACGCTGTGATGTCCGCGATTGTGCGTCGTCGTCTTTTGCACTGTATATACACGGCTCGGTATGTTGCTGCTCTAGTTGCTTTGCTTTCACCATCTTCCTGGTTTGCATCATTGGTGTTGATGCCTGAATCACCGTGTTGTCGCATGGCGAGTCAAATCCATCCACCAATGTTTTTTCGTTCACAGGTGTCGCCTGTAGTTGTTTTTTTTTATTTTTTTGCGTGGCGCCATGATCGCTGTCTACGATCGTCGTTGTGCATGCATGTATACCCAGTTAGTTTCGTATACACACATTTACAGTATTTTGCTGATCAAACGTCGTTGTCTGCGTGTGCATGCATGTATACCAAGTCAATTTCGTATACACACTCTCAAGCGTATGTATGTATGCTTAGTCAGTTTTGCATACACACACACTCACAGCACTTTGTCTGATGCAATATCGTTGTTTTGCGCGTCACTTTTCCGAAATGTAAATTTAAGTGGACCATTTTTCCACATGCCAGTCAAATACCATGTTGTTTCTATTACCTGAGACACAAATATATTACTATCCGGCTCGAACGACCGGTTTCTCATTTGTCCCGTATCCAAACTTCCAGATACATGATATTTATATTTTAATAAGTCAGCATCTCAGTTATTTTCATATGTTTATTCTTTATTTTCAAACGATGGCTTATATTTTTAAAGATTAAAATTAATACAAATTCAATGGCATTCGCTTCCGTGTTGTTGCCGCGAGATCAAAAATTAGAAGAGGAAGAAGTCTCTTGGACTATCGATTATCGTGCTTAAATTTAACATTATCGATACTATTACTTCAATTCATTTAATATATCGAGTAAACCAAAATACATTCATGTGATCGTCTCTGATCATTGATAACAAAAAATGATAAACAAACTTAAATTAACATATCTTCATCAACAAGAAGTATACGAATTCCAACGCTTAAGTGCAGAAAATGTTCATAGCGTGCTCTTGTCAATATGTTTCCAAGTACCACTGGGCCGGTATATAAAAGAAACTGTCGAAATTCAGTGGCTTTCCATCGCTCTAGCTTTGATGTATTTCTAGGCTTCCCGTTAAACTCTTTTCCATCACAATTTTTAATAACAATAGTTTTTCATTGAGAAGAATTATTTTTTCTGTTTTAAGAAAATAATCTTGGCCCATTTCTTTTATCCATGCCACCATCAAAGTTTTAACGATACAAGACAACCTATATGCAATGCAAAATGTGCTTACTATATTTATTGGAAGCTCTTCAATTTTTAAGGACTCACTTATCTTCTGATGATTTGTATCACTTTTTGAACGAAATTGTTCGTCAGTGCGTAAAAGTGCCATTTATAATTTACTCGGAGCACGCAAAAACACAACCGTCACCAACGAAAGTTAGAAAGTTAATATATGTAGCAAATAAATCAGTAAGGGTATCAACAACCAACACTCATCATTCGTCATTAGTCTGAAAGTGTGTGTGTGTGTGTGTGTGTGTGTGTGAATCTGTGCATTTACGAAGAAGCAGAACATAATGCATTCATACATATATTTTAAGCGTGCATGTAGGCGCCTTTTTTGCTATTTTAATGTTTTTGATGTGTAAACATTTTGCGCTCGGGCTGTAAAAAACGAATAAATTTTAATACAAATTATTTATATAAG
The DNA here is from genome assembly GCA_030179655.1 of Scaptomyza flava. Taxonomy (NCBI): domain Eukaryota; kingdom Metazoa; phylum Arthropoda; class Insecta; order Diptera; family Drosophilidae; genus Scaptomyza; species Scaptomyza flava. The sequence goes on from JARNME010000234.1 coordinate 232,884, forward strand.
TAATATAAGTTGTGCTGAATAAAACTAGTTGCGCTTAATAAAGTGAGCTGAAAATTGAACTTAAACATAATGCCGGTAAGATGAATTTGGTGTAGCTTTGTAACAAACACCCAAACAACACTGTGTCTCAATTTTGTGCGTAAGAAATATTTCTTTAATTTTAGTCAAACCTCATTCACATAAAGAAAAATTTTCTTTTTGACTTGTTTTGATGTGTTTTAAATTAAAGACAAAATTCGTTTGCTACAAATTAAAGAAAAATGTATTTGGCGTACAGGCATTTTGAGTGCAATAGGCAATAACTATTGTACGTATCTTATTTATTGTACCAAATTTTGAATCACATTGCTACACCAATTATTTCAAATAAATAACAATTTATTAACGGCAAGTTTCGTAAGTAACACTAGACACACACACTAAACCCCGAATCGATCGGTCGTGTTCTCACATAGCGCTCTTATCGCAGTTTAGTTAAAGCTTTCTAACTCTAAATCCGCCGTCTCTTTGTATCTTTTTTAAAGAAGAAGGACAACAAAATAAACAAGAAAAAACTGAAGCGTGAATCTCCTAGCCGAACCATGCCCTGTGGGCATACTAGCCTAGGGGCAAATCGCTTCGCTCTGCTAAGTGCTAGCCCCAAAAGCAAAAGGAAAAAGCCTCTACCGTTTTCGGAAGCTTTCCCAGAACTCCCAGCAGTAAACCTACCAAATCCCAAATTCAAAATAATGTCAGCATTAGACTCCGACAAACAACTCTCCTCATTTTCGTGCTTTGCAGTCGAAAGAGCTATCAAACTAATAAGCGACAAAGTGTTTAAAATTAACGAAATGTGGCAAGCTTCTCATATTTGTAAAAGCAAAACAATTGCTGAAAAATTCCTAGCTGCGAAAGAGCTCCATGGGATCTGTAAAATCAAATCACAATACCACGACAACCACAACCATTGCAAGGTATACACAGTGCCCTTCATACCTTAATCATATAGCAAACGACGATATTCTCCAAGAGCTAAAGTCACAGGGAGTAGTCGACATTTATAAATACTCGCGAACAATTGATGGTAAAGCTACTCCTACTGGACTAAAATTCAAATTTCATGGCACACAGCTCGTGTCAAAGAATATATCCCAAATCCAATGAGATGCAAAAAGTTCCAACTTATTGGTCATACCACAAAATTCTGCAAGGGTGCACCCATGTGCAATACATGTGGTCTTCCTCTGCATGAACCAACCCCATGCTCACGTACACATTGCGTCAATTGCGGCAACGGACATGCTGCCAACAGCAAAGACTGCCCAAAATACAACGAAGCACGGGAGATCCTAAAAATCAAAATTAAAGAAAAATGCTCAATGCGTGAAGCGAAATCAAAATTCGAGCAACACACTCCTCAACCACACTCAAATAAAACTCAAACCTATTCTGAAATCGCAACCACTGAGATGGTTGTCACAAAAGAACACACAAGAGACAACGACTCAAAAACTACAAACCACTTAAACAAAGAAAAACCACAAACTAAACATCTGTCCAAACCATACTTATTCACAATTACAAATTGCTCAAAAACAAACAACGAAAAAAATTTAACTGTTATCAAACCGACTACCTCTAAATCTTCAAATCTGCCTACACACAAACAAACGATAACAGCAAACGACTCAGAAATGGAAACAGACACAACAACACAACTTATCGACTACAAAACACAAATGAGTAATGCACTCAAACAAAACGACTCAATTCTCTCTGCTCCACATGACAATATTAGAGAAGATATTTAACTTTAATTATAACAGAACCTTATCAGCTTCTGCTCGCCCCCCTCAACAATGACTTGATGCTTTGTGAGGCCGTAATTGCGGTATTGAGGAGGTGAGCGCAAAGAGAGAAAAAACACAAACAGAAAAAACCAACCAAAAAAGTATACTTTTCTTAATAAAAAGAAAAGACTTTTAACATAATACAATGGAATATAAACGGATAGAAAGACAAATACCACAATCTCTCTCAGGTACGTTATAAATATAAATCAAAAATAATTGCGCTACAGGAAACCCATCTCCAAAACTCCAAAACAATTTTCACTTTATCAAAAAAATGACATAGATACACTTCACACAATGGCGAGTAAAGAAGTCGCACTCCTAATATCAAAATCAATTGAACACAAAATTATTAATATTCATTCCAACATTCTTGCAATTGCTGCAGAAATCCAATCGGAAATACCTTTTGTAGTTTTAAATATTTACATTTTGCCAGCTGAAAAGATTGTTGAACAGGATCTGCACGACCTTATCAACAACTTTTCGTGTAATAAGCCAGTACTCATGCTGGGAGATTATACGCCTGGCACATGTTTTGGGGATCTACTTTTAACAACCAGCGCGGTAATGTAGTTGCAAATTTTATACAAAATAGCGGCTTGATTTTACTGAACAATGGGCAACACACTCATTACACTACACATAACACCTTCACAAACGTGTATCTCTCCCTCTGCTCGCCACCACTTAATCTAAATTCTTCCTAGTGTGTTCACGAAGACATAAACGAAAGTGATAACTTTCCAATACATACAAAACTTTTTCTTGGAGGACCTACTGACATAGCTTGCAAAATACATAGATACAAACTAAACTTAACTTGGATAAATTAAAAAAAAACATTAACGAACTGTCCGACATCTGTAACATTACAAATAACACAAACCAAGCTGCAGCTGAACTTCTCAAATTAATTAAGACATCTGCAAGCGACTCCATACCAACTACAAACCCTACAAGACTTACAAAAAATAAAAATTACTGGTGGAACAGGGATCTAGAGGAATTAAAAAGAGATAAATTTTAGATAAATTACCATTAACATATATCCCAAAAACCAGAGCTAAACTAATTGAAGCGCCCATCACGCTAACAGAACTTCAGTTCTGCCTTCACAGCCTAAAGGGATCCACGCCAGGTTTTGATAATGTCCCCTATGAAATTTTAAAGAGACTACCGCCAGCTGGCTTAAGTAAACTTTTGAATTTATATAAAGTATTTGATAAAAGTAACATACCCCAACAGTGGAAAATAGCAACCATTATCCCGATCAGCAAACCAAAGAAACCAAAAAATGTAGTAAACGGCTACCGCCCAATATCACAAATTTCCTGCATATCAAAAACACTAGAAAAAATAGTATCAAAAAGAAAGATGTGGCTCCTCAACCAGGAAAAACTTGTTATCACAAAACCAATATGCATATAAACCAAATCGATGCACCATTGACCCGTTGCTAATGATAGACAATTATATTTGCAATAAACTCGCAACAAAAAACTATGTATCAGCTCTATCCATAGATATGGAAAAAGCTTTTGATAGAGTAGGATTACTCTGCATTATGCAACAACTATATGATTGGAAATTAGGACCAAAAATATTAAATTATATCCGAAGCTATCTAAGCAATAGAAGATTTAAAGTTAAAGTTAACAACACATTTTCAGGAGAAGAGAAACTTCACAATGGTATCCCGCAAGGGTCCGCACTGTCGGTAACTCTTTTCCTGATAGCTTTCAATAAACTAAGCCTTATAATAACCAAAACAAATTCTTTACTCATACAATGTACTCAGATGATCTCTGCCTTTTCTTTAACCCAAAATAAGGCTTTAACATGCAAATTGAAAATCTGTTTGACAAAATAATGAATGGTGCAATTATGGTATAGTGGCACAAAATATCAAACGAAAAATCATCACACTTACACATATGCAGAAAGCATAAATGTGCTAACACAGACACTAAAATTAACAATACAATCATACCAAAAACAGAACATCTTAAAATATTAGGGCTAACTTTTGATAAGAAACTAAATTGGAATGAAAATGTTAAAACATTAATAAAATCACTAAACAATAGACTAAATATCCTAAAATGCTTAAGTATTAGATATCTCTATATATAAAAGAGTTTGTCCTAAGTGATTGTTGACATTGCCACAGCCTAAACGAAAAGAGCTACAAGGCTGAAATTTTCACACAATATTTTATGCAGGTTGAAAGTGAGCACTAAGAAAGGAATTTTTATTTGGACAACTCCTTCAAGTACCTCCCATACGATTTGGAGCACTTTTTAACCCATTTTAAATATCAAATTACAATTACAACAATTACCCATTCCACTACTGTCGCCAGATTGTCGGACAAGCTGAGAGCTCGATCGCGAGCGAGAATACAAAAACAAAACAATGGGCAATGACGCCTTTGAGTCCCGCAAGCAAAGTGTCATAAAAAAAAGGTTCGTACACTTGCAAGAAGCGTTTGTTGTTGTTGTTGTTGTTGGGCCCGCACTGCTACTTTTTGTTGGTGTGATTGATTTAAAAAAACAAAAACAACATAACAAAACTTGGTGCGTCTAAAAAAATTACCCACACCAGAATATTTTATGGGGGTGGATTTGCCTACTAGCTGCTTATATAACTTAGACAAAACTAACTAACATTATTAATATGTTATTGATATGCAATTTCGAACAAGCATAGGGCGTTCACATAAGTGCGTGTGTTGCTCTTAAGATAATAAAATAATTACAACAGTTACCCATTCCACTGCTGTCGCCAGATTGTCGGACAAGCTGAGAGCTCGATCGCGAGCGAGAATACAAAAACAAACAATGGGCAATGACGCCTTTGAGTCCCGCAAGCAAAGTGTCATAAAACAAGTGGAAACGTTGCAGTCGGACGCAACCGACTTCGGTATACTCGATACCAGTATTAAAAATTTTGATGCCCATCCATGTGGGATGTCAATTGCTATCTTCATACCAAATTTGGTGACTCTAGCTCAAAGTTTGTATAAAGTGGGGAAAGGGGGGCTGCGGGCGGTATGGTTGGGCGTGGCATTCAAATTTTTGCTTCCGATCCATGTGGGATGTCAATTGCTCTCTTCATACCAAATTTGGTGACTCTAGCTCGAAGTTTGTATAAAGTGGGGAAAGGGGGGCTGCGGGCGGTATGGTTGGGCGTGGCATCCAAATTTTTGCTGCAGATCCTTGTGGAATGTCAAATGCTACCTTCATACCAAATTTGGTGACTCTAGCTCGAAGTTTGTATAAAGTGGGGAAAGGGGGGCTGGGGGCGGTATGGTTGGGCGTGGCATCCAAATTTTTGATGCAGATCCTTGTGGAATGTCAAATGCTACCTTCATACCAAATTTGGTGACTCTAGCTCAAAGTTTGTATAAGGTGGGGAAAGGGGGGTGGAACGGATGGGCTAGGCTCCAAAACTTTGATGCAGATTTTTGGGGGTCGTTGCCAGCTATCTTCCTACCAAATTTGGTGGCTCTAGCTCCACTACTCTGGAATATACACGCATTCCCGTTTCTGACGAAGCGTTGGGGCAGATGGGGGTGGCTAGGGCGTTATTGGTGGGCGTGGCATCCAAACTTTTGATGCAGTTTTTGGGGGGTCATCATCATCTATCTTGGCACCAAATTTGGTGACTCTAGCTAAAAAACTGTGGGAGATATAGGCTTTTCTGATTTCTAAATGCGGGGGGGCTGGGGGCGGGATGGGTGGGCGTGGCTCCAAAACTTTGATGCAGTTCTTTTGGGGTCGTTACCAGCTATCTTC
>JARNME010000234.1:255132-416562 GCA_030179655.1 Scaptomyza flava
TTTATTTAATTTTTATTTTAATTATTTATATTCTTATTGTCAACTTTGAATAGCTGACAATAAATCAAAACAAGTGGAATCGTTGCAGTCGGACGCAACCGACTGCGGCACACTCGATACCAGTATTAAAACCGGTAAAAAAGAGGCCTGATTGCAAAGGGGTACGGATGCGGCAGGGGTATACGCTGCCTTAAAGATTCTCCGATGCAGATGGGGATGCCATCAGCTATCTTCCTTCCAAATTTGGTGATTCTAGCTCGAAGTTTGTAAAAGGTGGGGAACAGGGGGCTGGGGGCAGCATGGGTGGGCGTGGCATCCAAATTTTTCATGCAGATCTTTGTCGAATGTCAATTGCTATCTTCATACCAAATTTGGTGACTCTAGCTCGAAGTTTGTAAAACGTGAGAAAGGGGGGCTGAAGGTGGTACGGGTGGGCGTGGCATCCAATGTTTTGATGCAGATCTTTGTCGAATGTCAATTGCTATCTTCATGCCATATTTGGTGACTCTAGCTAAAAGTTTGTAAAAGTTTGGGAAAGGGGGGCTGGAGGTGGCATGGGTGGGCTTGGCATCCAAATTTGTGATGCAGATCTGTGTGGAATATCAATTGTTATCTTCATACCAAATTTGGTGACTCTAGCTCGAAAATTGTAAAAAGTGGGGAAAAGGGGCTGGGGGCGGTATGGGTGGGTGTGGCATCCACATTTTTGATGCAGATCTTTGTGGAATGTCAATTGCTATCTTCATACCAAATTTGGTGACTCTAGCTCGAAGTTTGTAAAAAGTGAGAAAGGGGGGCTGAAGGTGGTACGGGTGGGCGTGGCATCCAAAGTTTTGATGCAGATCTATGTCGAATGTCAATTGCTATCTTCATGCCATATTTGGCGACTCTAGCTAAAAGTTTGTAAAAGTTTGGGAAAGGGGGGCTGGAGGTGGCATGGGTGGGCTTGGCATCCAAATTTGTGATGCAGATCAGTGTGGAATATCAATTGTTATCTTCATACCAAATTTGGTGACTCTAGCTCGAAAATTGTAAAAAGTGGGGAAAAGGGGCTGGGGGCGGTTTGGGTGGGTGTGGCATCCAAAGTTTTGATACAGTTTTTGGGGGTTGAAAGTAGCTATCTTCTTACCAAATTTGGTAGTTCTAGCTGTAAGGATGTGCGAAATATGTGGATTTATCGGTTTTGAGTTATCGAATTTATCGATTTGTCAGTCCCCCAGTTATCGTAGAACCCCCATCTTGACACTTTAATTTACTATACCATAGATAAAGAGAATTGGAAAGTTTCAAGTCTCTAGCTTGAAGGGTGTGGAAAAAACTTTCAACCATACGGACGGACAGACACCATGACGGACATTGCACCAATATACTCTTTACCTTCGGTATCGAGTATAAAAAGAAAACTAATATGAGTAATGCATTCATTACAGAGAACCAAGTAATGAAGGGAATTCTAATAATAATAACACTGCTAACGGTGACAATTACGGACAAAGTATCGAAATAAACCCATAAAAGCAAACAACGGCTACCTAATATTTAAAACAGGAACACTGGACATATCAACAAATTTTGAATACCATTATATAACTGTAAATTTAACAAAAATAGAAAAGGTTTACATTAACCTATTAATACTAGCAAAGGAGTACGAAAATTCAACCAAAATAAACTACCTCATTTAAAAACTAAACAGGGAAATGAACGGGATAACAATCATTAAAGTCAAAGAGAGGACTAATAAATTTAGTAGGAAAAACATATAAATACTTATTCGGAACATTAGGTACAGATGACGAGACGAACTAGAACAGAAGATAAGTAACTTAGCCAAGAACAGCGTTCAAGTTAATGAACTAAACCAAATAATCGAAACAATTAACAAAGCAATTGAAACCATGAACACATTTAAAACAAAAGAAGAAAAACCCAAGAAACTTGACATACTAATTTTAAATTTAGAACATTTCACCGAATATATAGAAGACATAGAGATGGGAAATCCAACTAACTAGATTAGGCTTATTCAACCCTAAATTACTAAAGCAAGATTACTTATTGCATGTTACACCAGAGAAAACGTCAAAGCTTAAAAGCTTTGATAATAAGAAAAGCTCCTAACCGAGGTTTGCTCTGCGCAGCAAGAACGATTGAGAAGTAGTTCAGAGTAAAGATAGAAAGAAGATAGACTTAAGTGAGAAATTGTTTGTATCTTTTAAAATTAGTTCAACACAATAAAGAAATAAACTAAAAGACAAAGTCTTGTTATTTTTTTAAATCCCACTTAAGCGTGAACTCATAATTGGCGCAACTGGTAGGATTAGTTGAAAATAAGTGCAACAATAATAATTTGCGATACTTCATAAAAACTAATCCGCCAAAGAATTTTCGTGCAACTAACACATTTAATGGTATATAATTGATAAGTGAACAAATAAGTGCAACAAGCAAAAAACTTGCAATACTTAATAAAAGCTAATCGTGCGACAAACACAATTAATGGTGTTTAAATAATTTAAGACAACTAAGAACAATACAATCAACAACAAATCAACCAAAAACAATATAATCAATATCAAATCAAAAGAAAAAACAAGTGGAAACGTTGCAGTCGGATGCAACCGACTGCGGCATACTCGATACAAGTATTAAAACCGCTTAAAAAGAGGCCTGATTGCAAAGGGGTACGGATGGGGCAGGGGTTTACGCTGCCTTAAAGTTTCTCCGATGCAGATGGGGATGCCACCAACTATCTTCCTTCCAAATTTGGTGATTCTAGCTCGAAGTTTGTAAAAGGTTAGAAAATTAGAAAATTAGATTAGTGGCATCGAAATTTTTACTGCAGATCTTTGTGAAATGTCAATTGCTATCTTCATACCAAATTTGGTGACTCTAGCTCGAAGTTTGTACAAGTTCGGTAAAGGGGGGCTGGGGGCAGTATGGCTAGGCGTGGCATCCACATTTTTGGTGCAGATCCTTGTGGAATGTCAATTGCTATCTTCATACCAAGTTTGGTGACTCTAGCTAAAAGTTTGTAAAAAGTGGGGAAAGGGGACTGGGGGCGGTATGGGTGGTTGTGGCATCCAAAGTTTTGATGCAGATCTGTGTGGAATGTCAATTGCTATCTTCATACCAAATTTGGTGACTCTAGCTAAATGTTTGTAAAAGGTGGGGAAAGGGGGGCGAAATGGGTAAGCGTGGCTCCAAATTTTTGATGAAGATTTTTGGGGGTCGTTGCCAGCTATCTTCCTACCAAATTTGGTGGCTCTAGCCTCACAACTCTGGAAGATACACGCATTTACGTTTTTGATGAAGCGTTGGGGAGGATGGGGGCGGCTACGGCAGTATTGGTGAGCGTGGCAACCAAACTTTTGATGCAGTTTTTGGGGTGTCATCATCACTATCTTGGCACCAAATTTGGTGGTTCTAGCTAAAAAACTGTGGGAGATATAGCTATTTCTGAATTCAAAATGCGTGGGGCTGGGGGCGGAATGGGTGGGCGGGGCTCCAAAGCTGTGATGCAGATTTTTGGGGGTCGTTGCCAGCTATCCTTTTACCAAATTTTGGTGGCTTAAGCTCCAAAACTCTGGAAGATACACGCATTCCCGTTTTTGTCGAAGCTTTTGGGCAGCTTGGGGCGGCTAGGGCATTATTGGTGGGCGTGGCATCCAAACTTTTGATGCAGTTTTTGGGGGGTCATCATCACCTATCTTGGCACCAAATTGGGTGGCTCTAGTTCAAAAACTTAGGGAGATATAAGCTTTTCAGGGGGGCTGGGGCGAAATGGGTGGGCGTGGCTCCAAAATTTTTGATGCAGTTTTTTGGAGGTTGCTATCTGCTTACCAAATTTTTTAGTTCTAGCTGTAAGGATGTGCGAAATATGTGGATTTATCGGTTTTGAGTTATCGAATTTATCGATTTGTCAGTCCCCCAGTTATCGTAGAAACCCCATCTTGACACTTTAATTTACTATACCATAGATAAAGAGAATTGGAAAGTTTCAAGTCTCTAGCTTGAAGGGTGTGGAAAAAAGTTGCGTTCATACAGACGGACAGACAGACGGACGGACAGACAGACAGACACCAAGACGGACATTGCACAAACTCAATATACTCTTAACCTTCGGTATCGAGTATAATTAATTCAAATTAAAATAAAATTAAAATAATTTAATTAAAATAAATACATCAAATTTTTATTTAATCTGGCAGTAAATAATGAAATGTCATTGGTTTTAATTATTTTTATAACTTATCAATAAATGCAGATTTCCACATCACCATTGAGGTACTGCATGCAGCGCATTAACCATTTATTGGCTGTTTTCCCCTTGAGGTATATTCACCATAACAATAACGAGCAGTAAGGGCTTATATAAGTAATTTGGCATTTTTTTTTTTGCTTTGCGGGTCATGCTTGTTTGCAACTGACTCGGCTGACTCCGACTCAAGCAACCACTGAGCCGATTTGCGAAGCAATACGCAAATTAAATGCTCCAGCATCATCACCTTGTGGTTGTAGCACGGCAAATCTTTTTGAAACCATTCAGGGTGTCTTAAATCCGTCTGCGAAATGCATCCTTCCACTATTTTACGCTTAATTTCCTTCACATGTGGAGTTGCGTGAAAAAATTAGACAATATCGCAAAGTGGCTCTGACAAACTTCAAAAAAATAGTCCAATGGATTTTTCAAGCAGACCTTATCGTCCCTATAGTTTTTGTTTTTTTATAAACTCTTCCGAAAGTAGACTTGAGCTGTCATACTTCACCATTATTTCGTCACATTTAGCACACTTGATTTTCTTTGAAAGCTGCGACCAAATTCCGTAGCCGACAAAATATCTCGCTGCTGCTGCTGAGGTGGAAGGTTGAGTGTCGTCTACGTTCTCAGTTGGTGGTGGCATTGCAGGTGTCGAACAGTCAAGTACACTTTCTTCGACTTCAGGCGCGTAATTCCAATCCAAATTCAAGTCCGAATCATTCTCGCAGTTTTTGTTGTGCAAATAGTTCTGCATCAGAATTTTCATGGACGCTATCCTAGCCGTCAAATAATGTATTTCTCGTGCCGATGGATTAGTATTGTTACCAAGCTTGGAGCGAAGCGTTGCAAAATAGTTATCCAGTGGGTCTTGGTTAAATAAATCTACTTAGCATGATGAATTGTGTTTTCGTGTCTTCAAATAAATCTCTGCACAGACTTATCATACCACGCAGTGTGTATGACAATCCTTCAATACGCACATTGCGAGATACACGGACGGGACACAATCTTTGGACAAGTTTTGCAAAATCTTCCAGTTTCTCTATTTTGCCGTTAGTTCTTGTAACGGGATGCTTCAGAGGGTTTTTGCTGTCAAAGGATTGACCATTGCACAAGTCAAAGCCAGTGTTGATGGTCGCAATTAAGTTCATAGTTGCGTCAGCACATGCAATATTGTCGGCATTTTTAAATTTGTTCAACTGAATGCAAGTCGCGATGCCTTGTGCGACTGTATGGCTGAACACTTGCATGGCGAGGCTTACTCGCATTTTTTGGTACAAGCCTGGAGAAATTTGGTCGTCTGTTAATTTTAGGGCTAGGCGGACAGTGCTTTCCTTGTTGACTTTGTAAAATTATCGTAGCACCCCCCAGCTTGCTACTCCATATGGGGTGTTAAGGTTGGTGGCATACAGCGTGTTTCGGATGCTTTTGAAGAGATGCACATAGTCATATAGCAGGTATATCTTGTCGCCATCGTAATGCATTACATTTGTATCCGTTCCATCGCGTAGCAGTTTGTAACAGGATTCATTATTGGTGCCTTGGTCTGAGACTATCGCTTTTACTTTGAGACCACATTCTTTTAGACACTTTAAGTTTTCCAAAATAATTGTTTTCAGTTCTGAGGTATGAATAGCGGTTTAAGAAAAGTAGAAGCTCAAAAATGCCACGCACCATTATAAAAAGAAATTTGCTGGCCACCAATCTATTTGGTCTGCATTAGAGTTATACTCCAACTCTCTCCTGCCGCTAATCTCATCCATCATCAGAACACAATTTCTATTTCGAACAGACATTTTAAGTACCTCTCTTTTTAGATTAGACACAATGGCGGAGTCTAAGCCAGTGTCCAGTCTCTTAATTGGGCTCCATCTGTGCAGTGTTCGTAGAGAAGGCAAACTTAGTTGTGACACATTGCGCATAAAATCATACGCTCGAAACATAATTTATGTTTTGCAGCAAGTTTTTTTGAGCTTCGGAATATTTGACTCTAGACTTATTTATTATGATGCTAGCAAACAGCTGAGCCCTGTTCTCCAAACTAACACAACGAGGCCTTTGCAAATGCTCAACTCCTCCTCATCTAAGCGCAATTTTACTTGATGAACTAATAACAACTCATTGTATTTTTTGTTCAAATTTTCAAGCTGCTCTTGCGCATTTTTCCACTGTTTTCGGTGAAAATCCGAAAGCTGTGCAAACTTAAGGCAGTTTTCACAATTGAAATCTGTTTCAACTGGCACGCTGATCTCCTCAAAAGGTGGTACTTTTTTACCTCAGAATGGTCAAGAAACTGCTTGGGCACAGCCGTGGCTTTTATTTTTCGCACACCTACATCAGAAGCATCAAAATGCTTTGCGCAAATGCGTAGGGCTTTCAAGTCCCTTGCAGATTTTGCAATGTGGCACGACGATGTCCAATCATCATGGCGATTGGCGTCGGTTGGAAAAGAATAAAGGGTGCCAGGTGGGGCCGTTGAATTGCAAAATTCTACACATTTGCGAACATGTCGCAAAGAATTCCGCGCCTCATCACAAAATGTTGGATAATGTTCAATTTCATTATCATGCCCTATAAGAATTTACTTGAAATTTACTTTCTACGGCAACAACCACACGAGCTTATACATAAGTGGCAATTAATAATTGTTAGAAATAAGCTTACCTAAGTTCTCTGTTGGGACAGATCCAATTTTTAGCTTATTAGCCCCGAAACACGATGAATCAAAATGCCTAGCACATATAAATGTGTTAGATGTTATTGCACTGGGGAAATTTGCAAATTTTCACACCAGAAATGAACTTCCCCCTCTGGAAAACGAAAATATTTTACATTTTCCACGCAAACGCAACCATTTGCAATGCACTTTCTCATATTGGACACAGATTTAAACACTTCGACTAAAAATTACCGACAGTTCCATTCGTGCACTTTAAGAGATCAGACGTGTAGCGACCAGTGAAAATCATCTCGCTGAGCTTTGCTTATCTTGCTAAACTTCTGTTGCGTTCTATTTTTGGACACTGGCTTGCTGGTGTTGGGCACACACGTACTGCGCCGAAACAAAAACATTAAGTAAGCAATAAAAAGTTCCGTTCCGGGACAACAAAAACTCAGTTTATTATCAGCAAACAATTTTTGTAACTGGGTAATCGGAAATTTGAACATCTCAAATTTTTTTGAATTGCCCAACGATGGATGAAGACTCGCCTGTTCAGCACCAGCTCAGTGATAAGCTGGCATACTTGGATAAGTTGAGAAAAATAGCTGGTACATCTGCAGCTCGTACCAGCTCGGTTGAAGGTATATGTAAGTCAAATGAACCGACTATCACCACCAGCACATTAACCTTTTCAAACGGAAGTCAACTAAGAGTTCAACTGAGTTATACAATTGCAAACAATGCAGCGGGCGGCATATGTTCTGCAACAAAAGCTCCGGCTGCCGAGCTAGCAAATTTATGCTCGGCCAAAAAATTGACCAAAGTAAAAGTCTGTGACTTTCAGATGCCTATGGTCTCAATGCGTAAAAAACAAAAAAGGAGCTGACAAAGTCTCAAAAACAATACAAACAAGTGGAAACGTTGCAGTCGGACGCAACCGACTGCGGCATACTCGATACCAGTATTAAAACCGCTTAAAAAGATGCCTGACTGCAAAGGGGTACGGATGGGGAGGGGTATGCGCTGCCTTAACGATTCTCCGATGCAGATAGGGATGCCACCAACTATCTTCCTTCCAAATTTGGTGACTCTAGCTGAAAGTTTGTAAAAGGTGGGGAAAGGGGGGCTGGGGGCGGTATGGTTGGGTGTGGAATCTAATTTTTTACTGCAGATCTTTGCGAAATGTCGATTGCTATTTTCATACCAAATTTGGTGACTCTAGCTCGAAGTTTGTAAAAAGTGGGGAAAGGGGGACTGGGGGCAGTTTGGCTGGGCGTGGCATCCAAATTTTTGATGCAGATCTTTGTGGAATGTCAATTGCTATCTTCATACCAAATTTGGTGACTCTAGTTCGAAGTTTGTAAAACGTGGGGACAGGGGGTTGGGGGCGGTATGGGTAATTGTGGCATCCAAAGTTTTGATGCAGATCTTTGTGGAATGTAAATTGCTATCTTCATACCAAATTTGGTGACTCTAGCTCGAAAATTGTAAAAAGTAGAGCAAGGGGGGCTGAGGGCAGTATGGGTGAATGTGGCATCCAAAGTTTTGATGCGGATCTGTGTGGAATGTCAATTGCTATCTTCATACCAAATTTGGTGACTCTAGCTCGAAAATTGTGAAAAGTGGGGAAAGGGGGCTGGGGGCGGTATGGGCGGGCGTGGCATTCAAAGTTTTGATGCAGATCTGTGTGGAATGTAAATTGCTATCTTCATACCAAATTTGGTGACTCTAGCTCGAAAATTGTAAAAAGTGGAGCAAGGGGGCTGGGGGCGGTATGGGTGGTTGTGGTACCAAAGTTTTGATGCAGATCTGTGTGGAATGTCAATTGCTGTATTCATACCAAATTTGGTGACTCTAGCTCGAAAATTGTAAAAAGTTTGGAAAGGGGGGCTGGGGCAGTATGGCTGGGCGTGGCATTCAAATATTTGATGCAGATCTTTGCGAAATGTCTATTGCTATCTTCATACCAAATTTGGTGACTCTAGCTAAATGTTTGTAAAAGGTGGGGAAAGGGGGGAAAAATGGGTAGGCGTGGCTCCAAAACCTTGATGAAGATTTTTGGGGGTCGTTGCCAGCTATCTTCCTAACAAATTCGGTGGCTCTAGCTCCTTTACTTTGGAAGATACACGCATTCCCGTTTTTGTCAAAGCGTTGGGGCAGCTTGGGGCGGCTAGGGTGGTATTTGTGGGCGTGGCATCCAAATTTTTGATTCAGTTTTTGGGGGGTCATCATCGCCTTTCTTGGCACCAAATTTGGTGGCTCTAGCTCAAAAACTCTGGGAGATATATGTTTTTCTGATTTCAAAATGCGGGAGGCTGGGGGTGGAATGGGTAGGCGGGGCTCCAAAATTTTTGATGCAGTTTTTTGGAGGTTGCTAGTAGCTATCTGCTTACCAAATTGGGAGTTCTAGCTGTAAGGATGTGCGAAATATGTGGATTTATCGGTTTTGAGTTTCCGAATTTATCGATTTGTCAGTCCCCCAGTTATCGTAGAACCCCCACCTTGACACTTTAATTTACTTTACCATAGATAAAGAGAATTGACTTTGCAAAAGCACGATGGCAAAGCGGAAAGACAACACAAAGCAATGTTAGAATGTCAGCTGATGAAGGCAGAATAATGAAAAAGAAATGCATGATTTGGCAAATTTATTTCTTCTTTTTTCAGCGTTAGTCTGTTAATGTGTGTGTGTGTGTGTGTGGATTCACAAAATAAGTAAAACAGAACTGCGGCTCAAAATTTGAAATTGTCAATTTAAGACAGTTTCGTTTCTTTGTGTGCACATGCTTTTATTATTTATTTGTATTTATTTGCACGCTGTGTTGTTCTATGCCTATTAAGACATTCGATCTAAAAATAAGTATCACACACAATTTTTTTATTTAATTTTTATTTTAATTATTTATATTCTTATTGTCAACTTTGAATAGCTGACAATAAATCAAAACAAGTGGAAACGTTGCAGTCGGACGCAACCGACTGCGGCACACTCGATACCAGTATTAAAACCGGTAAAAAAGAGGCCTGATTGCAAAGGGGTACGGATGCGGCAGGGGTATACGCTGCCTTAAAGATTCTCCGATGCAGATGGGGATGCCATCAGCTATCTTCCTTCCAAATTTGGTGACTCTAGCTCGAAGTTTGTAAAAGGTGGGGAAAAAGGAGCTGGGGGCAGTATGGGTGGGCGTGGCATCCAAATTTTTCATGCAGATCTTTGTCGAATGTCAATTGCTATCTTCATACCAAATTTGGTGACTCTAGCTCGAAGTTTGTAAAAAGTGAGAAAGGGGGGCTGAAGGTGGTACGGGTGGGCGTGGCATCCAAAGTTTTGATGCAGATCTATGTCGAATGTCAATTGCTATCTTCATGCCATATTTGGTGACTCTAGCTAAAAGTTTGTAAAAGTTTGGGAAAGGGGGGCTGGAGGTGGCATGGGTGGGCTTGGCATCCAAATTTGTGATGCAGATCATTGTGGAATATCAATTGTTATCTTCATACCAAATTTGGTGACTCTAGCTCGAAAATTGTAAAAAGTGGGGAAAAGGGGCTGGGGGCGGTTTGGGTGGGTGTGGCATCCAAAGTTTTGATACAGTTTTTTGGGGGTTGAAAGTAGCTATCTTCTTACCAAATTTGGTAGTTCTAGCTGTAAGGATGTGCGAAATATCTGGATTTATCGGTTTTGAGTTATCGAATTTATCGATTTGTCAGTCCCCCAGTTATCGTAGAACCCCCATCTTGACACTTTAATTTACTATACCATAGATAAAGAGAATTGGAAAGTTTCAAGTCTCTAGCTTGAAGGGTGTGGAAAAAACTTTCAACCATACGGACGGACAGACACCATGACGGACATTGCACCAATATACTCTTTACCTTCGGTATCGAGTATAAAAAGAAAACTAATATGAGTAAATGCATTCATTACAGAGAACCAAGTAATGAAGGGAATTCTAATAATAATAACACTGCTAACGGTGACAATTAACGGACAAAGTATCGAAATAAACCCCATAAAAGCAAACAACGGCTACCTAATATTTAAAACAGGAACACTGGACATACCAACAAATTTTGAATACCATTATATAACTGTAAATTTAACAAAAATAGAAAAGGTTTACATTAACCTATTAATACTAGCAAAGGAGTACGAAAATTCAACCAAAATAAACTACCTCATTTAAAAACAAGTAAGAAGGCTCTAGTCGGGAGAGCCCGACTAGAAGATACCCTGAACCCAGTTGCAATAAATATATTTAATTTGTATAAGACTTTGGTATACTGGCTTAGCTTCCATCGATTAAGTTCAATATCTCCGGTGTTTCTCAACCGATTCGGACGAAATTTTCAGAAAAGTTCTATCATTATCCATTACTTCAACCCTCATTTTTAGATTTTCCAAATTCGATATTTTATTGTTATCGATATTATGTGTATATCGGAAACCAGAATAGTTATCGATAATTTGAAGCAAACTTGTTCTGCTCATGGTATAGGAGAACTTAAATACAAAATCAGAAGTCTCTAGCTCTTGTAGTCTCTGAGATCCACGCGTTCATACAGACGGACAGACGGACAGACGGACAGACGGTCAGACGGACAGACGGACAGACAGACGGACAGACGGACATGGCTATATCGTCTCGGCTGTTGATGCTGATCAAGAATATATATACTTTATAGGGTCGGAGATGCTTCCTTCTGCCTGTTACATACTTTTGCACAAAACCATCATACCCTTATTTACCCATTTTATGGGTTAAGGGTATAATAAACAGGGAAATGAACGGGATAACAATCATTAAAAGTCAAAAGAGAGGACTAATAAATTTAGTAGGAAAAACATATAAATACTTATTCGGAACATTAGGTACAGATGACGAGACGAACTAGAACAGAAGATAAGTAACTTAGCCAAGAACAGCGCTCAAGTTAATGAACTAAACCAAATAATCGAAACAATTAACAAAGCAATTGAAACCATGAACACATTTAAAACAAAAGAAGAAAAACCCAAGAAACTTGACATACTAATTTTAAATTTTGAACATTTCACCGAATATATAGAAGACATAGAGATGGGAAATCCAACTAACTAGATTAGGCTTATTCAACCCTTAATTACTAAGGCAAGATTACTTATTGCATGTTACACCAGAGAAAACGTCAAAGCTTAAAAGCTTTGATAATAAGAAAAGCTCCTAACCGAGGTTTGCTCTGCGCAGCAAGAACGATTGAGAAGTAGTTCAGAGTAAAGATAGAAAGAAGATAGACTTAAGTGAGAAATTGTTTGTATCTTTTAAAATTAGTTCAACACAATAAAGAAATAAACTAAAAGACAAAGTCTTGTTATTTTTTTAAATCCCACTTAAGCGTGAACTCATAATTGGCGCAGATGGTAGGATTAGTTGAAAATAAGTGCAACAATAATAATTTGCGATACTTCATAAAAACTAATCTGCCAAAGAATTTTCGTGCAACTAACACATTTAATGGTATATAATTGATAAGTGAACAAATAAGTGCAACAAGCAAAAAACTTGCAATACTTAATAAAAGCTAATCGTGCGACAAACACAATTAATGGTGTTTAAATAATTTAAGACAACTAAGAACAATACAATCAACAACAAATCAACCAAAAACAATATAATCAATATCAAATCAAAAGAAAAAACAAGTGGAAACGTTGCAGTCGGATGCAACCGACTGCGGCATACTCGATACAAGTATTAAAACCGCTTAAAAAGAGGCCTGATTGCAAAGGGGTACGGATGGGGCAGGGGTTTACGCTGCCTTAAAGTTTCTCCGATGCAGATGGGGATGCCACCAACTATCTTCCTTCCAAATTTGGTGATTCTAGCTCGAAGTTTGTAAAAGGTTAGAAAGGGGGGCTGGGGGTGGTATGAATGGGTGTGGCATCGAAATTTTTACTGCAGATCTTTGTGAAATGTCAATTGCTATCTTCATACCAAATTTGGTGACTCTAGCTCGAAGTTTGTACAAGTTCGGTAAAGGGGGGCTGGGGGCAGTATGGCTAGGCGTGGCATCCACATTTTTGGTGCAAATCTTTGTGGAATGTCAATTGCTATCTTCATACCAAATTTGGTGACTCTAGCTAAAAGTTTGTAAAAAGTGGGGAAAGGGGACTGGGGGCGGTATGGGTGGTTGTGGCATCCAAAGTTTTGATGCAGATCTGTGTGGAATGTCAATTGCTATCTTCATACCAAATTTGGTGACTCTAGCTAAATGTTTGTAAAAGGTGGGGAAAGGGGGGCGAAATGGGTAAGCGTGGCTCCAAATTTTTGATGAAGATTTTTGGGGGTCGTTGCCAGCTATCTTCCTACCAAATTTGGTGGCTCTAGCCTCACAACTCTGGAAGATACACGCATTTACGTTTTTGATGAAGCGTTGGGGAGGATGGGGGCGGCTAGGGCAGTATTGGTGAGCGTGGCAACCAAACTTTTGATGCAGTTTTTGGGGTGTCATCATCACTATCTTGGCACCAAATTTGGTGGTTCTAGCTAAAAAGCTGTGGGAGATATAGCTATTTCTGAATTCAAAATGCGTGGGGCTGGGGGCGGAATGGGTGGGCGGGGCTCCAAAACTGTGATGCAGATTTTTGGGGGTCGTTGCCAGCTATCCTTTTACCAAATTTTGGTGGCTTAAGCTCCAAAACTCTGGAAGATACACGCATTCCCGTTTTTGTCGAAGCTTTTGGGCAGCTTGGGGCGGCTAGGGCATTATTGGTGGGCGTGGCATCCAAACTTTTGATGCAGTTTTTGGGGGGTCATCATCACCTATCTTGGCACCAAATTGGGTGGCTCTAGTTCAAAAACTTAGGGAGATATAAGCTTTTCAGGGGGGCTGGGGGCGAAATGGGTGGGCGTGGCTCCAAAATTTTTGATGCAGTTTTTTGGAGGTTGCTATCTGCTTACCAAATTTGGTAGTTCTAGCTGTAAGGATGTGCGAAATATGTGGATTTATCGGTTTTGAGTTATCGAATTTATCGATTTGTCAGTCCCCCAGTTATCGTAGAACCCCCATCTTGACACTTTAATTTACTATACCATAGATAAAGAGAATTGGAAAGTTTCAAGTCTCTAGCTTGAAGGGTGTGGAAAAAAGTTGCGTTCATACAGACGGACAGACAGACGGACGGACAGACAGACAGACACCAAGACGGACATTGCACAAACTCAATATACTCTTAACCTTCGGTATCGAGTATAATTAATTCAAATTAAAATAAAATTAAAATAATTTAATTAAAATAAATACATCAAATTTTTATTTAATCTGGCAGTAAATAATGAAATGTCATTGGTTTTAATTATTTTTATAACTTATCAATAAATGCAGATTTCCACATCACCATTGAGGTACTGAATGCAGCGCATTAACCATTTATTGGCTTTTTTCCCCTTGAGGTATATTCACCATAACAATAACGAGCAGTAAGGGCTTATATAAGTAATTTGGCATTTTTTTTTTTGCTTTGCGGGTCATGCTTGTTTGCAACTGACTCGGCTGACTCCGACTCAAGCAACCACTGAGCCGATTTGCGAAGCAATACGCAAATTAAATGCTCCAGCATCATCACCTTGTGGTTGTAGCACGGCAAATCTTTTTGAAACCATTCAGGGTGTCTTAAATCCGTCTGCGAAATGCATCCTTCCACTATTTTACGCTTAATTTCCTTCACATGTGGAGTTGCGTGAAAAAATTAGACAATATCGCAAAGTGGCTCTGACAAACTTCAAAAAAATAGTCCAATGGATTTTTCAAGCAGACCTTATCGTCCCTATAGTTTTTGTTTTTTTATAAACTCTTCCGAAAGACGACTTAAGCTGTCATACTTCACCATTATTTCGTCACATTTAGCACACTTGATTTTCTTTGAAAGCTGCGACCAAATTCCGTAGCTGACAAATAGTTCTGCGTCAGAATTTTCATGGACGCTATCCTAGCCGTCAAATAATGTATTTCTCGTGCCGATGGATTAGTATTGTTACCAAGCTTGGAGCGAAGCGTTGCAAAATAGTTATCCAGTGGGTCTTGGTTAAATAAATCTACTTAGCATGATGAATTGTGTTTTCGTGTCTTCAAATAAATCTCTGCACAGACTTATCATACCACGCAGTGTGTATGACAATCCTTCAATACGCACATTGCGAGATACACGGACGGGACACAATCTTTGGACAAGTTTTGCAAAATCTTCCAGTTTCTCTTTTTTGCCGTTAGTTCTTGTAACGGGATGCTTCAGAGGGTTTTTGCTGTCAAAGGATTGACCATTGCACAAGTCAAAGCCAGTTTTGATGGTCGCAATTAAGTTCATAGTTGCGTCAGCACATGCAATATTGTCGGCATTTTTAAATTTGTTCAACTGAATGCAAGTCGCGATGCCTTGTGCGACTGTATGGCTGAACACTTGCATGGCGAGGCTTACTCGCATTTTTTGGTTCAAGCCTGGAGAAATTTGGTCGTCTGTTAATTTTAGGGCTAGGCGGACAGTGCTTTCCTTGTTGACTTTGTAAAATTCTCGTAGCACCCCCCAGCTTGCTACTCCATATGGGGTGTTAAGGTTGGTGGCATACAGCGTGTTTCGGATGCTTTTGAAGAGATGCACATAGTCATATAGCAGGTATATCTTGTCGCCATCGTAATGCATTACATTTGTATCCGTTCCATCGCGTAGCAGTTTGT
Organism: Scaptomyza flava; assembly: GCA_030179655.1. NCBI lineage: Eukaryota > Metazoa > Arthropoda > Insecta > Diptera > Drosophilidae > Scaptomyza > Scaptomyza flava. The sequence goes on from JARNME010000234.1 coordinate 270,765, forward strand.
AACAGGATACATTATTGGTGCCTTGGTCTGAGACTATCGCTTTTACTTTGAGACCACATTCTTTTAGACACTTTAAGTTTTCCAAAATAATTGTTTTCAGTTCTGAGGTATGAATAGCGGTTTAAGAAAAGTAGAAGCTCAAAAATGCCACGCACCATTATAAAAAGAAATTTGCTGGCCACCAATCTATTTGGTCTGCATTAGAGTTATACTCCAACTCTCTCCTGCCGCTAATCTCATCCATCATCAGAACACAATTTCTATTTCGAACAGACATTTTAAGTACCTCTCTTTTTAGATTAGACACAATGGCGGAGTCTAAGCCAGTGTCCAGTCTCTTAATTGGGCTCCATCTGTGCAGTGTTCGTAGAGAAGGCAAACTTAGTTGTGACACATTGCGCATAAAATCATACGCTCGAAACATAATTTATGTTTTGCAGCAAGTTTTTTTGAGCTTCGGAATATTTGACTCTAGACTTATTTATTATGATGCTAGCAAACAGCTGAGCCCTGTTCTCCAAACTAACACAACGAGGCCTTTGCAAATGCTCAACTCCTCCTCATCTGAGCGCAATTTTACTTGATGAACTAATAACAACTCATTGTATTTTTTGTTCAAATTTTCAAGCTGCTCTTGCGCATTTTTCCACTGTTTTCGGTGAAAATCCGAAAGCTGTGCAAACTTAAGGCAGTTTTCACAATTGAAATCTGTTTCAACTGGCACGCTGATCTCCTCAAAAGGTGGTACTTTTTTACCTCAGAATGGTCAAGAAACTGCTTGGGCACAGCCGTGGCTTTTATTTTTCGCACACCTACATCAGAAGCATCAAAATGCTTTGCGCAAATGCGTAGGGCTTTCAAGTCCCTTGCAGATTTTGCAATGTTGCACGACGATGTCCAATCATCATGGCGATTGGCGTCGGTTGGAAAAGAATAAAGGGTGCCAGGTGGGGCCGTTGAATTGCAAATTCTACACATTTGCGAACATGTCGCAAAGAATTCCGCGCCTCATCACAAAATGTTGGATAATGTTCAATTCATTATCATGCCCTATAAGAATTTACTTGAAATTTACTTTCTACGGCAACAACCACACGAGCTTATACATAAGTGGCAATTAATAATTGTTAGAAATAAGCTTAACTAAGTTCTCTGTTGGGACAGATCCAATTTTTAGCTTATTAGCCCCGAAACACGATGAATCAAAATGCCTAGCACATATAAATGTGTTAGATGTTATTGCACTGGGGAAATTTGCAAATTTTCACACCAGAAATGAACTTCCCCCTCTGGAAAACGAAAATATTTTACATTTTCCACGCAAACGCAACCATTTGCAATGCACTTTCTCATATTGGACACAGATTTAAACACTTCGACTAAAAATTACCGACAGTTCCATTCGTGCACTCTAAGAGATCAGACGTGTAGCGATCAGTGAAAATCATCTCGCTGAGCTTTGCTTATCTTGCTAAACTTCTGTTGCGTTCTATTTTTAGACACTGGCTTGCTGGTGTTGGGCACACACGTACTGCGCCGAAACAAAAACATTAAGTAAGCAATAAAAAGTTCCGTTCCGGGACAACAAAAACTCAGTTTATTATCAGCAAACAATTTTTGTAACTGGGTAATCGGAAATTTGACCATCTCAAATTTTTTTGAATTGCCCAACGATGGATGAAGACTCGCCTGTTCAGCACCAGCTCAGTGATAAGCTGGCATACTTGGATAAGTTGAGAAAAATAGCTGGTACATCTGCAGCTCGTACCAGCTCGGTTGAAGGTATATGTAAGTCAAATGAACCGACTATCACCACCAGCACATTAACCTTTTCAAACGGAAGTCAACTAAGAAGTCAACTGAGTTATACAATTGCAAACAATGCAGCGGGCGGCATATGTTCTGCAACAAAAGCTCCGGCTGCCGAGCTAGCAAATTTATGCTCGGCCAAAAAATTGCCCCAAGTAAAAGTCTGTGACTTTCAGATGCCTATGGTCTCAATGCGTAAAAAACAAAAAAGGAGCTGACAAAGTCTCAAAAACAATACAAACAAGTGGAAACGTTGCAGTCGGACGCAACCGACTGCGGCATACTCGATACCAGTATTAAAACCGCTTAAAAAGATGCCTGATTGCAAAGGGGTACGGATGGGGAGGGGTATGCGCTGCCTTAACGATTCTCCGATGCAGATAGGGATGCCACCAACTATCTTCCTTCCAAATTTGGTGACTCTAGCTCGAAGTTTGTAAAAAGTGGGGAAAGGGGGACTGGGGGCAGTTTGGCTGGGCGTGGCATCCAAATTTTTGATGCAGATCTTTGTGGAATGTCAATTGCTATCTTCATACCAAATTTGGTGACTCTAGTTCGAAGTTTGTAAAACGTGGGGACAGGGGGGTTGGGGGCGGTATGGGTAATTGTGGCATCCAAAGTTTTGATGCAGATCTTTGTGGAATGTAAATTGCTATCTTCATACCAAATTTGGTGACTCTAGCTCGAAAATTGTAAAAAGTAGAGCAAGGGGGGCTGAGGGCAGTATGGGTGAATGTGGCATCCAAAGTTTTGATGCGGATCTGTGTGGAATGTCAATTGCTATCTTCATACCAAATTTGGTGACTCTAGCTCGAAAATTGTGAAAAGTGAGGACAGGGGGGTTGGGGGCGGTATGGGTGGGCGTGGCAATCAAAGTTTTGATGCAGATCTGTGTGGAATGTAAATTGCTATCTTCATACCAAATTTGGTGACTCCAGCTCGAAAATTGTAAAAAGTGGAGCAAGGGGGGCTGGGGGCGGTATGGGTGGTTGTGGTACCAAAGTTTTGATGCAGGTCTGTGTGGAATGTCAATTGCTGTATTCATACCAAATTTGGTGACTCTAGCTCGAAAATTGTAAAAAGTTTGGAAAGGGGGGCTGGGGCAGTATGGCTGGGCGTGGCATTCAAATATTTGATGCAGATGCATGCGTTCATACAGACGGACAGACAGACGGACGGACAGACACCAAGACGGACATTGCACAAACTCAATATACTCTTAACCTTCGGTATCGAGTATAATTAATTCAAATTAAAATAAAATTAAAATAATTTAATTAAAATAAAAACATCAAATTTTTATTTAATCTGTCAGTAAATAATGAAATGTCATTGTTATACTCGATACCGAAGGTAAGGAGTATATTGGTTTTGTGCAATGTCCGTCATGGTGTCTGTCCGTCTGTCCGTCCGTCCGTCTGTCCGTCTGTCCGTCCGTATGTGTGCAAGTTTTTTCCACACCCTTCAAGCTAGGGACTTGAAACTTTCCAATTCTCTTTTTCTATGGGAAAGTAAATTAAAGTGTCAAGATTGGGGTTCTACGATAACTGGGGGGCTGGCAAATCGATAAATTCGATAACTCAAAAACGATAAATCCGCATATTTCACACACCCTTACAGCTAGAACTACCAAATTTGGTAAGAAAATAGCTACTAGCAACCCCCAAAAAACTGCATCAAAAATTTTGGAGCCACGCCCCCCCTTTCCACCCCCAGACCCACCGCATTTTAAAGTCAAAAAAGCCTATATCTCCCACAGTTTTTGAGCTAGAGCCACCCAATTTGGTGCCAATTTAGCTGATGATGACCCCCCAAAAACTGCACCAAAAGTATGGATGCCACGCCCACCAATACCGCCCTAGCCGCCCCCAGATGCCCCAAAGCTTCGTTAAAAACGGGAATGCGTGTATCTTCCAGAGAAGTGGAGCTAGAGCCACCAAATTTGGTAGGAAGATAGCTGGTAATGACCCCAAAAGAACTGCATCAAAGTTTTGGAGCCACGCCCACCCATCCCGCCCCCAGCCACCCGCATTTAGAAATCAGAAAAGCCTATATCTCCCACAGTTTTTTAGCTAGAGTCACCAAATTTGGTGCCAAGATAGATGATGATGACCCCCCAAACACTGCATCAAAAGTTTGGATGCCACGCCCACCAATAACGCCCTAGCCACCCCCATCTGCCCCAACGCTTCGTCAGAAACGGGAATGCGTGTATATTCCAGAGTAGTGGAGCTAGAGCCACCAAATTTGGTAGGAAGATAGCTGGCAACGACCCCCAACAATCTGCATCAAAGTTTTGGAGCCTAGCCCATCCATTCCGCCCCCCTTTCCCCACCTTATACAAACTTTGAGCTAGAGTCACCAAATTTGGTATGAAGGTAGCATTTGACATTCCACATGGATCGGCATCAAAAATTTGGCTGCCACGCCCACCCATACCGCCCCAAGCCCCATAGCCTCCCTTTCACCACCTTTTACATGCTTCGAGCTAGAGTCACCAAATTTGGTATGAAGGTAGCATTTGACATTCCACAAGGATCTGCAGCAAAAATTTGGATGCCTCGCCCAACCATGCCGCCCCCAGCCCCCCTTTCCCCACTTTATACAAACTTCGAGCTAGAGTCACCAAATTTGGTATGAAGAGAGCAATTGACATCCCACATGGATCGGCAGCAAAAATTTGAAAGCCACGCCCACCCATACCGCCCCAAGCCCCATAACCCCCCTTTCACCACCTTTTACATGCTTCGAGCTAGAGTCACCAAATTTGGTATGAAGGTAGCATTTGACATTCCACAAGGATCTGCAGCAAAAATTTGGATGCCACGCCCAACCATACCGCCCGCAGCCCCCCTTTCACCACTTTTACAAACTTTGAGCTAGAGTCACCAAATTTGTTATGAAGGTAGCATTTGACATTCCACAAGGATCTGCAGCAAAAATTTGGGTGCCACGCCCAACCATACCGCCCGCAGCCCCCCTATCCCCACTTTATACAAACTTCGAGCTAGAGTCACCAAATTTGGTATGAAGGTAGCATTTGACATTCCACAAGGATCTGCAGAAAAATTTGGATGCCACGCCCAACCATACCGCCCGCAGCCCCCCTTTCCCCACTTTATACAAACTTCGAGCTAGAGTCACCAAATTTGGTATGCAGATAGCAATTGACATCCCACATAGATCGGCACCAAAATTTGAATACCACGCCCAACCATACCGCCCCCAGCCCCCCTCTCCCCACTTATACAAACTTTGAGCTAGAGTCACCAAATTTGTTATGAAGGTAGCATTTGACATTCCACAAGGATCTGCAGCAAAAATTTGGATGCCACGCCCAACCATACCGCCCGCAGCCCCCCTTTCCCCACTTTATACAAACTTCGAGCTAGAGTCACCAAATTCGGTATGAAGATAGCAATTGACATCCCACATAGATCGGCACCAAAAATTTGAATACCACGCCCAACCATACCGCCCCCAGCCCCCCTTTCCCCACTTTATACAAACTTCGAGCTAGAGTCACCAAATTTGGTATGAAGGTAGCATTTGACATTCCACAAGGATCTGCAGCAAAAATTTGGATGCCACGCCCAACCATACCGCCCGCAGCCCCCCTTTCCCCACTTTATACAAACTTCGAGCTAGAGTCACCAAATTTGTTATGAAGGTAGCATTTGACATTCCACAAGGATCTGCAGCAAAAATTTGGATGCCACGCCCAACCATACCGCCCGCAGCCCCATTTTCCCCACTTTATACACACTTCGAGCTAGAGTCACCAAATTTGGTATGAAGATAGCAATTGACATCCCACATAGATCGGCACCAAAATTTGAATACCACGCCCAACCATACCGCCCCAAGCCCCATAGCCCCCCTTTCACCACCTTTTACATGCTTCGAACTAGAGTCACCAAATTTGGTATGAAGGTAGCATTTGACATTCCACAAGGATCTGCAGCAAAAATTTGGATGCCACGCCCAACCATACCGCCCGCAGCCCCCCTTTCCCCACTTTATACAAACTTCGAGCTAGAGTCACCAAATTTGGTATGAAGATAGCAATTGACATTCCACATAGATCTGCACCAAAAATTTGAATGCCACGCCCAACCATACCGCCCCCAGTCCCCCTTTCTCCACTTTTACAAACTTTGAGCTAGAGTCACCAAATTTGGTATGAAGATAGCAATTGACATCCCACATGGATGGGCATCAAAATTTTTAATACTGGTATCGAGTATACCGCAGTCGGTTGCATCCGACTGCAACGTTTCCACTTGTTTTAATTATTTTTATAACTTATCAATAAATGCAGGTTTCCACATCACCATTGAGGTACTGCATGCAGCGCATTAACCATTTATTGGCTGTTTTCCCCTTGAGGTATATTCACCATAACAATAACGAGCAGTAAGGGCTTATATAAGTAATTTGGCATTTTTTTTTTTGCTTTGCGGGTCATGCTTGTTTGCAACTGACTCGGCTGACTCCGACTCAAGCAACCACTGAGCCGATTTGCGAAGCAATACGCAAATTAAATGCTCCAGCATCATCACCTTGTGGTTGTAGCACGGCAAATCTTTTTGAAACCATTCAGGGTGTCTTAAATCCGTCTGCGAAATGCATCCTTCCATTAAGTTCAATATCTCCGGTGTTTCTCAACCGATTAGGACGAAATTTTCAGAAAAGTTCTATCATTATCCATTACTTCAACCCTCATTTTTAGATTTTCCAAATTCGATATTTTATTGTTATCGATATTATGTGTATATCGGAAACCAGAATAGTTATCGATAATTGAAGCAAATTTGTTCTGCTCATGGTATAGGAGAACTTAAATGCAAAATCATAAGTCTCTAGCTCTTGTAGTCTCTGAGATCCACGCGTTCATACAGACGGACAGACGGACAGACAGACGGACAAACGGACATGGCTATATCGTCTCGGCTGTTGATGCTGATCAAGAATATATATACTTTATAGGGTCGGAGATGCTTCCTTCTGCCTGTTACATACTTTTGCACAAAACCATTATACCCTTATTTACCCATTTTATGGGTTAAGGGTATAAAAATAGTCCGATGGATTTTTCAAGCAGAGCTTATCGTCCCTATAGTTTTTGTTTTTTTATAAACTCTTCCGAAAGTAGACTTAAGCTGTCATACTTCACCATTATTTCGTCACATTTAGCACACTTGATTGTCTTTGAAAGCTGCGACCAAATTCCGTAGCCGACAAAATATCTCGCTGCTGCTGCTGAGGTGGAAGGTTGAGTGTCGTCTACGTTCTCAGTTGGTGGTGGCATTGCAGGTGTCGAACAGTCAAGTACACTTTCTTCGACTTCATGCGCGTAATTCCAATCCAAATTCAAGTCCGAATCATTCTCGCAGTTTTTGTTGTGCAAATAGTTCTGCGTCAGAATTTTCATGGACGCTATCCTAGCCGTCAAATAATGTATTTCTCGTGCCGATGGATTAGTATTGTTACCAAGCTTGGAGCGAAGCGTTGCAAAATAGTTATCCAGTGGGTCTTGGTTAAATAAATCTACTTAGCATGATGAATTGTGTTTTCGTGTCTTCAAATAAATCTCTGCACAGACTTATCATACCACGCAGTGTGTATGACAATCCTTCAATACGCACATTGCGAGATACACGGACGGGACACAATCTTTGGACAAGTTTTGCAAACTCTTCCAGTTTCTCTATTTTGCCGTTAGTTCTTGTAACGGGATGCTTCAGAGGGTTTTTGCTGTCAAAGGATTGACCATTGCACAAGTCAAAGCCAGTGTTGATGGTCGCAATTAAGTTCATAGTTGCGTCAGCACATGCAATATTGTCGGCATTTTTAAATTTGTTCAACTGAATGCAAGTCGCGATGCCTTGTGCGACTGTATGGCTGAACACTTGCATGGCGAGGCTTACTCGCATTTTTTGGTACAAGCCTGGAGAAATGTGGTCGTCTGTTAATTTTAGGGCTAGGCGGACAGTGCTTTCCTTGTTGACTTTGTAAAATTCTCGTAGCACCCCCCAGCTTGCTACTCCATATGGGGTGTTAAGGTTGGTGGCATACAGCGTGTTTCGGATGCTTTTGAAGAGATGCACATAGTCATATAGCAGGTATATCTTGTCGCCATCGTAATGCATTACATTTGTATCCGTTCCATCGCGTAGCAGTTTGTAACAGGATACATTATTGGTGCCTTGGTCTGAGACTGTCGCTTTTACTTTGAGACCACATTCTTTTAGACATTTTAAGTTTTCCAAAATAATTGTTTTCAGTTCTGAGGTATGAATAGCGGTTTAAGAAAAGTAGAAGCTCAAAAATGCCACGCACCATTATAAAAAGAAATTTGCTGGCCACAAATTTGTTTCTTTGGTTTTTGCCAAGATCACAAAACCAATCTATTTGGTCTGCATTAGAGTTATACTCCAACTCTCTCCTGCCGCTAATCTCATCCATCATCAGAACACAATTTCTATTTCGAACAGACATTTTAAGTACCTCTCTTTTTAGATTAGACACAATGGCGGAGTCTAAGCCAGTGTCCAGTCTCTTAATTGGGCTCCATCTGTGCAGTGTTCGTAGAGAAGGCAAACTTAGTTGTGACACATTGCGCATAAAATCATACGCTCGAAACATAATTTATGTTTTGCAGCAAGTTTTTTTGAGCTTCGGAATATTTGACTCTAGACTTATTTATTATGATGCTAGCAAACAGCTGAGCCCTGTTCTCCAGACTAACACAACGAGGCCTTTGCAAATGCTCAACTCCTCCTCATCTGAGCGCAATTTTACTTGATGAACTAATAACAACTCATTGTATTTTTTGTTCAAATTTTCAAGCTGCTCTTGCGCATTTTTGCACTGTTTTCGGTGAAAATCCGAAAGCTGTGCAAACTTAAGGCAGTTTTCACAGTTGAAATCTGTTTCAACTGGCACGCTGATCTCCTCAAAAGGTGGTACTTTTTTACCTCAGAATGGTCAAGAAACTGCTTGGGCACAGCCGTGGCTTTTATTTTTCGCACACCTACATCAGAAGCATCAAAATGCTTTGCGCAAATGCGTAGGGCTTTCAAGTCCCTTGCAGATTTTGCAATGTTGCACGACGATGTCCAATCATCATGGCGATTGGCGTCGGTTGGAAAAGAATAAAGGGTGCCAGGTGGGGCCGTTGAATTGCAAAATTCTACACATTTGCGAACATGTCGCAAAGAATTCCGCGCCTCATCACAAAATGTTGGATAATGTTCAATTTCATTATCATGCCCTATAAGAATTTACTTGAAATTTACTTTCTACGGCAACAACCACACGAGCTTATACATAAGTGGCAATTAATAATTGTTAGAAATAAGCTTAACTAAGTTCTCTGTTGGGACAGATCCAATTTTTAGCTTATTAGCCCCGAAACACGATGAATCAAAATGCCTAGCACATATAAATGTGTTAGATGTTATTGCACTGGGGAAATTTGCAAATTTTCACACCAGAAATGAACTTCCCCCTCTGGAAAACGAAAATATTTACATTTTCCACGCAAACGCAACCATTTGCAATGCACTTTCTCATATTGGACACAGATTTAAACACTTCGACTAAAAATTACCGACAGTTCCATTCGTGCACTCTAAGAGATCAGACGTGTAGCGATCAGTGAAAATCATCTCGCTGAGCTTTGCTTATCTTGCTAAACTTCTGTTGCGTTCTATTTTTAGACACTGGCTTGCTGGTGTTGGGCACACACGTACTGCGCTGAAACAAAAACATTAAGTAAGCAATAAAAAGTTCCGTTCCGGGACAACAAAAACTCAGTTTATTATCAGCAAACAATTTTTGTAACTGGGTAATCGGAAATTTGAACATCTCAAATTTTTTTGAATTGCCCAACGATGGATGAAGACTCGCCTGTTCAGCACCAGCTCAGTGATAAGCTGGCATACTTGGATAAGTTGAGAAAAATAGCTGGTACATCTGCAGCTCGTACCAGCTCGGTTGAAGGTATATGTAAGTCAAATGAACCGACTACCACCACCAGCACATTAACCTTTTCAAACGGAAGTCAACTAAGAAGTCAACTGAGTTATACAATTGCAAACAATGCAGCGGGCGGCATATGTTCTGCAACAAAAGCTCCGGCTGCCGAGCTAGCAAATTTATGCTCGGCCAAAAAATTGCCCCAAGTAAAAGTCTGTGACTTTCAGATGCCTATGGTCTCAATGCGTAAAAAACAAAAAAGAGCTGACAAAGTCTCAAAAACAATACAAACAAGTGGAAACGTTGCAGTCGGACGCAACCGACATAGCAGTATTAAAACCGCTTAAAAAGATGCCTGATTGCAAAGGGGTACGGATGGGGCAGGGGTATGCGCTGCCTTAACGATTCTCCGATGCAGATAGGGATGCCACCAACTATCTTCCTTCCAAATTTGGTGACTCTAGCTGAAAGTTTGTAAAAGGTGGGGAAAGGGGGGCTGGGGGCGGTATGGTTGGGTGTGGAATCTAATTTTTTACTGCAGATCTTTGCGAAATGTCGATTGCTATCTTCATACCAAATTTGGTGACTCTAGCTCGAAGTTTGTAAAAAGTGGGGAAAGGGGGACTGGGGGCAGTTTGGCTGGGCGTGGCATCCAAATTTTTGATGCAGATCTTTGTGGAATGTCAATTGCTATCTTCATACCAAATTTGGTGACTCTAGTTCGAAGTTTGTAAAACGTGGGGACAGGGGGGTTGGGGGCGGTATGGGTAATTGTGGCATCCAAAGTTTTGATGCAGATCTTTGTGGAATGTAAATTGCTATCTTCATACCAAATTTGGTGACTCTAGCTCGAAAATTGTAAAAAGTAGAGCAAGGGGGGCTGAGGGCAGTATGGGTGAATGTGGCATCCAAAGTTTTGATGCGGATCTGTGTGGAATGTCAATTGCTATCTTCATACCAAATTTGGTGACTCTAGCTCGAAAATTGTGAAAAGTGGGGAAAGGGGGCTGGGGGCGGTATGGGCGGGCGTGGCATTCAAAGTTTTGATGCAGATCTGTGTGGAATGTAAATTGCTATCTTCATACCAAATTTGGTGACTCTAGTTCGAAGTTTGTAAAACGTGGGGACAGGGGGGTTGGGGGCGGTATGGGTAATTGTGGCATCCAAAGTTTTTATGCAGATCTTTGTGGAATGTAAATTGCTATCTTCATACCAAATTTGGGGACTCTAGCTCGAAAATTGTAAAAAGTAGAGCAAGGGGGGCTGAGGGCAGTATTGGTGAATGTGGCATCCAAAGTTTTGATGCGGATCTGTGTGGAAAGTCAATTGCTATCTTCATACCAAATTTGGTGACTCTAGCTCGAAAATTGTGAAAAGTGAGGACAGGGGGGTTGGGGGCGGTATGGGTAATTGTGGCATCCAAAGTTTTGATGCAGATCTGTGTGGAATGTAAATTGCTATCTTCATACCAAATTTGGTGACTCTAGCTCGAAAATTGTAAAAAGTAGAGCAAGGGGGGCTGGGGGCGGTATGGGTGGTTGTGGTACCAAAGTTTTGATGCAGATCTGTGTAGAATGTCAATTGCTGTATTCATACCAAATTTGGTGACTCTAGCTCGAAAATTGTAAAATGTTTGGAAAGGGGGGCTGGGGCAAAATGGGTAGGCGTGGCTCCAAAACTTCGATGAAGATTTTTGGGGGTCGTTGCCAGCTATCTTCCTAACAAATTTGGTGGCTCTAGCTCCTTTACTTTGGAAGATACGCGCATTCCCGTTTTTGTCAAAGCGTTGGGGCAGCTTGGGGCGGCTAGGGTGGTATTTGTAGGCGTGGCATCCAAACTTTTGATTCAGTTTTTGGGGGGTCATCATCGTCTTTTTTGGCACCAAATTTGGTGGATCTAGCTTAAAAACTGTGGGAGATATATGTTTTTCTGAATTCAAAATGCGGGGGGCTGGGGGCGGAATGGGTGGGCGGGGCTCCAAAACTGTGATGCAGATTTTTGGGGGTCGTTGCCAGCTATCCTTTTACCAAATTTGGTGGCTCTAGCTCCTTTACTTTGGAAGATACGCGCATTCCCGTTTTTGTCAAAGCGTTGGGGCAGCTTGGGGCGGCTAGGGTGGTATTTGTGGGCGTGGCATCCAAACTTTTGATGCAGTTTTTGGGGGGTCATCACCACCTATCTTGACACCAAATTGGGTGGCTCTAGTTCAAAAACTTAGGGAGATATTAGCTTTTTTGACTTAAAAATTCAGGGGGGCTGGAGGCAAAATGGGTGGGCGTGGCATCCAAATTTTTGATGCAGTTTTTTGGAGGTTGCTAGTAGCTATCTGCTTACCAAATTTGGTAGTTCTAGCTGTAAGGATGTGTGAAATATGTCGATTTATCGGTTTTGAGTTATCGAATTTATCGATTTGTCAGTCCCCCAGTTATCGTAGAACCCCCATCTTGACACTTTAATTTGCTATACCATAGATAAAGAGAATTGGAAAGTTTCAAGTCTCTAGCTTGAAGGGTGTGAAAAAAAGTTGCGAACATACAGACGGACGGACGGACGGACGGACGGACACCATGACGGACATTGCACAAACCCAATATATTCTTTACCTTCGGTATCGAGTATAAAAAGTACGCATCAAGCATTTCAAAAAAATCAGCTCAACCACGGTCGACAGAGCAACACACCTGCTACCACCTCGTCGGTAGCACTTCTTAATAATCGCTACGCCGCCCTGGCTAACGAAGCTTATTCTGTAATGGATCTGGATGATGAAGAAAAACATGAGCAAGCAGAAGCTTATACCCAAAGTGCAGCTGTCAATGACGAGCAGAATAACGTTGCGCATAAACCTCCAGCTATTTGCGTGTCGCAAGTCAACATTCGCACATCCCGATATGGGATCTCGCGAATATATACAAAAAATCCCAGCGATTTCAGAGCAGCTGTGGATATGCTGACGAAACAAAACTGTGAATTCTGGCACCACCAGTTGCGGGAGAATACACCTTACAAGTTAGTGATTCGTGATATCCGTCCGAACGTTCCAAAGGATTTAATTGAACGCACGTTCACTGGTAAGGGCTTTAAAGTCATGAACATATACTGCCCCAGGAAGCCAAACTGGCGCAGTATTGAAATCAGTGAAGGGGATGATCCTGAAATAATTAATATAAAAACAAGACAGAACATGTTTTATATAAATCTGGAGAAGACACCAAATGTAGTAGAGGAACTTTAAATAACCCAAATCGGTAGACGAAGAGTCTCAGTGATGAAGGCATATCAAAGGAAGGAATTGGTCCAATGCTTCAGATGCCAAGATTTCGGGCATTCGCGTAACTACTGCCTTAAAAAGCCAGTTTGTGGTATATGTTTAGGTTAACACTTTACAAAGCGTGCGCTGTAAAGGTACCAGAATGTGCAAATTGCGGCGGGGACCATGAAGCTAGCAATAAAAGCTGTACAGTCAGAATTGCGCCGAGCAAGAAGCTTAAGCCAGCAGCAAGACTACCAGAAGATGGAATGCCAAGCAGTACTAAAAACAAAAATCATTCAGCCAAAACACAATTTATTTCGAATGCAGCAGTCAGGAGTGGCTTCTACTATGCAGACATTGCAAGACCTTGCGAAAGATATACAACGGCGAACACAGCACAGGATAGCTATCGCTTGTTTGATAACGCTGAAGATCAACACTTCAGTAACAAGTTTCAAATATTGGAAAAAGCTTTTAGCGAGCTAAAAAGCAGAATGGACCAAATGTTCAAACCTTTACAGGATACGATGGAGGCAAACAAAGCCTTTCATGAACTGGTGCAGAAACTAATCTCTAAATGATCAATCTGCAACTAAAAATCGGATTATGCAACGCACGAGGATTAGTTAAAAACATTGAAGAGCTCCGACTTTTCCTTAGTGCTAATGATATTGATGTAATGTAAATAACAGAAACAAATATGCGCCCTCGGCTGAAAGCATTCATACCAGGATACGATCAATATTATACCAATCATCCCAGTGGAACATCTATTGTTCATACCCAAAACGAACCAACGTCAAGACTGGACATACAAGCTGCCAGTGTGAGTGTGCAGACAAATGGCGGGTGCATCAAAATATCGTCCATATACCTGCCTCCAAGATTGCCTTGGTCAAAAACTGACTTTGAGCAACTCATCCAAAGCTTGGGCGACAAATTCATTGCAGGTTTTAACGCAAAGCACCAATGGTGTGGCAATGTAAGATCATGCCTTCGAGGAAAGCGACTACAAGAAGCCATCATCAGTAGTACATGTGAAATTCTAGCCACTGGAGAGCCAACGTTTTTCTCATATAACACTCGGCTAACACCTTCTGCTCTAGACCTTTTTATTGTCAACGGAGTTGCTATAAACATGCTCTCAATAGAAACAAAATACGAGCTCTCCTCAGATCACCTGCCAATTATAGCAACATTGCACCAAGTACCGCAACAAAAACCCAGGAAGCTGATTATCCCCCCACGAGGCTCCCGCGTTGAAGATTTCCAAGCTGATCTGGAGAGAAGAGTAAACCTTAACATGGAAATAAACAGCCCAGACGATATTGAAGATGCAAACACAATATTTTTGAAAAACATTCTGCTAGCTGCATCTTACGCTACGCCGATCTTTCAACGCCCACCAAACCAACGAAGACAATCTGTTCTCCCCCCAAGTGCCGATGCACTCCTTCGTCTGAAAAGAAGAGTGATAAAGGAATATGCAAGAACGGGTGATACTCGAATACATCAAATCTACGTAAGATTATCAAACAGATTGCAAAAGGTTCTCGCTAAAGTTAAGCAAAGGAGAATTGATGAAATTCTAGAAAGTGCTGGTCCTGAATTATCTTTTGACTATACTCTCTCGGAGCTTACAAGCCGATTTAAAAGAGCTGTCATTCCGAAATCTCCACTAAAAGATCCGGCAGGCGGGTGGTGTTACTCCAGCCAGCAGAAGGCGGAAGTCTTTGCAAAAAGCCTACAAGAAAGATTTAAGCCATTTAACTTCACATCTGCAGCTACTCAAAGGGCGGTTAAGCATGAATGGGAAATGCCGTTTTAAATGTCACTGCCAGCTAACCCAGTCACACTGGAAGAGGTGAAGCTTCAAATCAAAAAGCTAAAGGTAAAAAAATCCCCTGCTTCCTAAAAAAGTCATGCTATTCATTGTTCTGCTTCTCAACAGCATTCTTAGAATAGGTCACTTTCCTAACAGCTGGAAAACCGCCCCTATAACCATAATACCAAAGCCAGGGAAGCAACACAATGAAGTTGATGGATACAGACCCATTAGTCTAATCACAGCGCTAGGGAAGATGACGGAAAAGGTAATCCTCAACCGCATCCTGCAACTCGAGACGAAGACCCAAAGAATTCCGAAGTGGCAGTTTGGATTTCGACAAGGTCATGGCACGCCTGAACAGCTTCATCGAGAGGTCAACTTCGCTCTTAATGCAATGGAGCAAAAAATGTACACAGTAGCTGTGTTCATGGAAATACAGCAAGCCTTCGACAGGTTGTGGCACGACGGCTTGCTCTACAAACTGAAAGGCATACTTTGTCCGCAGCTATTTCAGCTTGTACATCGCTTTTTAATCGACAGAAGCTTTAGAGTTGTTGTCAATGGTGCAAAATCCTCGAAGCGCCCAATCTGCGCAGGTGTCCCTCAAGGCAGCGTCCTTGGGCCAACGCTCTATAATCTATTCACAACCGATATGCCTTCATCGAATATAGTTGCTAGGCTTGACGGGAACGACGTACTAATAGCAACCTACGCGGATGATACTGCAGCACTGACCAGAAGTAGCTGTATTCAAATAGCAACTGAAGCCCTGCAACAATACGTATGCAGTTTCGAGGACTGGGCTATTAAATGGAATAAAGGCATCAACAGCAGCAAATGTGCAAATGTTACATTCACTACAAGACGATTGACAAGCATAGGGATTTCGTTGCTTTTAAATACAATCACGCACAAGAGTTCGCACAAGTACTTGGGTGTATTACTGGATAGGAAGCTGAACTTTAAAGCCCATACTACCATGGTTAAGCAGTCGGTGATGGGAAAGCCCAAAAAAATAGAGTGGCTTCTTGCTCCCAGGAATAAAATGTCACTGAACAACAAAGTTACAATTTATAAGTCCATCTTAAGCCCAATATGGAAATATACGCTACAAATTTACGGCACTGCGGCAAAAACAAATTTAAACAAAACAAGTGGAAACGTTGCAGTCGGACGCAACCGACTGCGGCATACTCGATACCAGTATTAAAACCGCTTAAAAAGATACCTGATTGCAAAGGGGTACGGATGGGGCAGGGGTATACGCTGCCTTAACGATTCTCCGATGCAGATGGGGATGCCACCAACTATCTTCCTTCCAAAATTGGTGACTCTAGCTCGAAGTTTGTAAAAGGTGGGGAAAGGGGGGCTGGGGGCGGTATGGTTGGGTGTGGAATCTAATTTTTTACTGCAGATCTTTGCGAAATGTCGATTGCTATCTTCATACCAAATTTGGTGACTCTAGCTCGAAGTTTGTAAAAAGTGGGGAAAGGGGGACTGGGGGCAGTTTGGCTGGGCGTGGCATCCACATTTTTGATGCAGATCTTTGTGGAATGTCAATTGCTATCTTCATACCAAATTTGGTGACTCTAGTTCGAAGTTTGTAAAACGTGGGGACAGGGGGGTTGGGGGCGGTATGGGTAATTGTGGCATCCAAAGTTTTGATGCAGATCTTTGTGGAATGTAAATTGCTATCTTCATACCAAATTTGGTGACTCTAGCTCGAAAATTTTAAAAAGTAGAGCAAGGGGGGCTGGGGGCAGTATGGGTGAATGTGGCATCCAAAGTTTTGATGCGGATCTGTGTGGAATGTCAATTGCTATCTTCATACCAAATTTGGTGACTCTAGCTCGAAAATTGTGAAAAGTGAGGACAGGGGGGTTGGGGGCGGTATGGGTAATTGTGGCATCCAAAGTTTTGATGCAGATCTGTGTGGAATGTAAATTGCTATCTTCATACCAAATTTGGTGACTCTAGCTCGAAAATTGTAAAAAGTAGAGCAAGGGGGGCTGGGGGCGGTATGGGTGGTTGTGGTACCAAAGTTTTGATGCAGATCTGTGTGGAATGTCAATTGCTGTATTCATACCAAATTTGGTGACTCTAGCTCGAAAATTGTAAAAAGTTTGGAAAGGGGGGCTGGGGCAGTATGGCTGGGCGTGGCATTCAAATATTTGATGCAGATCTTTGCGAAATGTCTATTGCTATCTTCATACCAAATTTGGTGACTCTAGCTAAATGTTTGTAAAAGGTGGGGAAAGGGGGGCAAAATGGGTAGGCGTGGCTCCAAAACTTCGATGAAGATTTTTGGGGGTCGTTGCCAGCTATCTTCCTAACAAATTTGGTGGCTCTAGCTCCTTTACTTTGGAAGATACACGCATTCCCGTTTTTGTCAAAGCGTTGGGGCAGCTTGGGGCGGCTAGGGTGGTATTTGTGGGCGTGGCATCCAAACTTTTGATTCAGTTTTTGGGGGGTCATCATCGCCTTTCTTGGCACCAAATTTGGTGGCTCTAGCTTAAAAACTGTGGGAGATATATGTTTTTCTGATTTCAAAATGCGGGGGGCTGGGGGCGGAATGGGTGGGCGGGGCTCCAAAACTGTGATGCAGATTTTTGGGGGTCGTTGCCAGCTATCCTTTTACCAAATTTGGTGGCTTAAGCTCCAAAACTCTGGAAGATACACGCATTCCCGTTTTTGTCGAAGCTTTTGGGCATCTGGGGCCGGCTAGGGCATTATTGGTGGGCGTGGCATCCAAACTTTTGATGCAGTTTTTGGGGGGTCATCATCACCTATCTTGGCACCAAATTGGGTGGCTCTAGCTCAAAAACTTAGGGAGATATAAGCTTTTTTGACTTAAAAATTCAGGGGGGCTGGGGGCGAAATGGGTGGGCGTGGCTCCAAAATTTTTGATGCAGTTTTTTGGAGGTTGCTAGTAGCTATCTGCTTACCAAATTTGGTAGTTCTAGCTGTAAGGATGTGCGAAATATGTGGATTTATCGGTTTTGAGTTATCGAATTTATCGATTTGTCAGTCCCCCAGTTATCGTAGAACCCCCATCTTGACACTTTAATTTGCTATACCATAGATAAAGAGAATTGGAAAGTTTCAAGTCTCTAGCTTGAAGGGTGTGGAAAAAAGTTGCGAACATACAGACGGACGGACGGACGGATGGACGGACGGACGGACACCATGACGGACACCATGACGGACATTGCACAAACCCAATATACTCTTTACCTTCGGTATCGAGTATAATTAGAGTAGCCCAGTCCCAAATACTTAACCGAATAAGTAATGCACCTTGGTACATCCGAAGCAGCAACATAGAAAAGGATTTACAGTTTCCAAAAGTTGAGACGTAGTGCAGAAGCTTGCATCGAGCTGTCAACAACGCTTAGGTGGTCACCCCAATCAACTAGCCCGACGCCTCACTACAAAAACTAGGATAAGAAGATTAAAAAGGTGCCACCCGGAGAATCTCCCAACGAGAGTTATAAGTTAAATAATGTAAATGTAATTTAATATAATGGGGGCTAAGGCTTTGTTTGTGAGGCGTGTGTGCTTGCCGCAGCGCCAAGCTGACTAAGCCAGTGGGAGTTGGCAGTCACATGCCGACTTCTGAAGACCGACCGTACGTGGTGCAGAGCCACATCCTGCTCGAGTTGCCCCTGCTCTAGACGAAATATGGCGGATCTACAGAGGAAAACTCGAAAAAAACCCGTAATCACCGGTGTTACCATACCGTGCCCCTGTGATGAATGGCACTACGTTAGTGTGTCTTTTAACGGTGGCTTCCGGATACCTGGCACCTCCGGTCGTATGAGTGCCCGATCCGGGGTATGAGGCTCTGCCCCGGGGGATACTTTCTTCCTCACGACTCGTGGGACCATGTATGGAACATTCAACAGTAAAAAATTCGCCCCCCCCCCCCCCCCCCCCCCCCCAGAAGCAGGGTGCGCAAGCCGCCCCACATCGAGCAACATCGAACCGATCCGGATACCCGAAGAAGCTATGGACATCTGTTCACAAAGCTCCGGCACCGACACCATCACCAAGGAGGAGGAAGAAACCCTTCTTGCCTCCCCCAAGGTTGAAAAACCAAAACGGGTCGCGCTATCCGGCGCTGCAAGGAAAAGGTTGCGCAGACACCTTGCGAACGGCATACTCATGGATGAGGCCAAAAGGCTCGCTCAGAAGCCTATGGACCCTCCTAGGGCAGTGCCCAGCATGAGTGGCGCTACCAACAAATGAGGTAGATCAGCCAACACGACCCCAGAAGAGGTGTCGACAAAGAGGGCCATGATTTAAACCGCGGCACCTAGTGCCCTGACGAAGGATGGTCCTGCAAACGTATTGCTGGCCACGGAAGCTCCAGCAGCCTCCACAGCCGCAGCTGCGGCTGGGCAAGCAACACGGGAGCAGCCACCCCAAGTCGGTGTCATGGACTCCTATAGGGACGTTGCCAGCTCGGCGAAGATGGCAATACTCCCTGCCGACTATTCCCAAAATCTGCTCACGACAGAGCAGCTCGGCGCCATTCAATCCGCCATATTGTCGAGGGTCATGGCTCTAAGACACGGCTAGGTGAAGCCGCTGTTTTCTGGCTGCACCTTCCGACCAGGGTGAATGGCAATAACTTGTGGAAATGCGGAAACGGTCGAGTGGCTGAGCACAGAGGTGCCCAAACTCCGGCTGTGGAAGGATGCCCACATTAAGTTAGTCCCGGAGGCGGAGGTTCCACGTGCCGCCGTCTTCATTGGCTACTTTCCGCTTCCAAATGCGGATATGAAGACGGATGAGATTTTGAAGCTCGTCGAGGGCCAGAACAGCGGCCTGCGCGTGGGAGACTGGCGTGTCTTCCACCGAGAGATGAGGCAAAACATGGCCATCATCACTATAGCGCTGGACCCAGTCTCGGCCAACCGGCTGAAGCTGCTTGGGTACCAGCTGAACTTTGCGTGGGGCAGGGCTACTCTTAAGCCTAAAGCCAGCATGCAGCCGAAGGAACAGGCGGTGGCTCCTGCTCTGGCAGCGGAGAAGCCCACCTGCTCTAAGGCCATATTACCGGACATGGCTACAGAAACACAACAGGGTGCCGCTCACGCAACCCCTGCGCTGCCTGCGGCCGTCAGCATCCGGACATCCAGCGGAAATGGGGCTAGTGGCACCGCAGATGCCCAAGTACCAGCACCCCGAAGAAAATCCTGCGCCCCCCTCTTCACGGGCGCATCACGCGCGGAACTGGGCGCGTGAACAAGGGTGTTAGGCGCACACCTGAAGAAGAGGCCCTTCTGCGCACTAATCGAGGTCGGAAGATGGCGGCCAGGGGCCGCAAGAGGGCGGACTAATGTCTTGTCCTCCTCCCCCCTCTCTCACCAACAACCGGAGACACCTCAGATGTCTCCAAGCAAACCTCCATCACGCAAAGGCCGCATCCGACGTACTTTGTGAGAGGTTTGCTACAATGGACATATAATTTATCCAGGAGCCATGGATTAATGCCGGACGTGTCCTGGGGCTGAGCACCACATCCGGTTAACTGCTATATGCAAACAACCTACCTCGCCCTAGAGCAGCGTTGTTAATTAACAAAAATTAAACATATGTTCCCTTATCGCAGTTCATCACTGAGGACCTGGTGGCAGTTTGGATTAAAATTCCCACTGCCCATGGCAAGCAGGAGGCAGTGCTGGACTCCGCCCATCTTCCCGGCGACTCCGACGTTATGCCTACGGCGGCTACCTGTGCCCTGATAGAGCATTGCCAGAGAAACCAGCTCCGGTGGATAATCGTTTGCGATGCCAATGCGCATCACACGGTCTGGGGGAGCAATGACATCAACAAAAGAGGTGAGTACCTTCTTGAGTATATTACTAGTAACAACATAGGATTACTAAATCGAGGTAGCGAGCCCACATTTATTAATGCAATCAGAGAGGAAGTCCTCGACCTAACTCTCTGTAGTCTTAACATGTTGTCCGTTGTCTCAAACTGGCGAGTGAAGTCACTATGTCAGACCACCAGCACATTAGATTTGATATAGGGTGTGCCTTGCAATGTAGCCTAGTTACTAGAAATCCCAAAAACACCAACTGGGATCTTTTCTGTTTTGAACTTGAGCAATCCAGAGACTGCTCCACCCGTCCAATTATATCCATTGACGAGCTAGAGCGTGAGGCTACTGTGCTTCATACGAACATTGAATTGGCATATAACGCTAGCTGTGAACGAAAAGTTCGTAAGATCAGAAGGGCTGTTCCCTGGTGGAACAAGAGCATTGACGATCTTAAAAAGGCTGCCCGAAAGCTCTTCAATAAAGCGAAGAGTGGGAAAACCACATGGGATTCCTACAAATCTCCTTTAACGCTCTATAACAAAGAGCTGAGAAGGTCAAAACGGGCCACGTGGCGTCAACACTGCGGGCAGATTTCAAATCTCCCGGAAGCTGTCAGGCTACAAAAAGCCCTCTCCAAGGACCACTCAAACGGCATCTGTACGTTGAAAAAGCCAGATGGAACATACACAAACGACCCAAAGGAAATGAGCAGCCTACTCTTGGCTACTCACTTTCCTGAGTGTGTGGAGCAGCCCATCTCAGAAAGTGAGGCACCAACCTACCTATCTGGGATTGGAGAGTGCCCACACCTGCGAGTGGCTATGGTGGCGGACTCCAATGGAGCTGAGGGAAGGGAACCCCCTTACCATTCAGAACGTGTTGGAAACTTGCCCTATAGACTGTTTTATCAAAATAGCGTACAATGGGCTATACAGAGTTTCAGTCCATACAAATCCCCTGGACCAGATGGAATATATCCGTGTCTGTTGCAGCGGGGACTGCACCGAATCGCAATCCCCCTGGTCCGTTTATTCCGAGCTAGCCTCGGGTTTGGAGACATACCAAGCAAATGGGCTAAGGTGAAAGTTGTGTTTATTCCTAAGGTAGGGAAGAAAGATTCCCAATTGCCTAAGTCCTATAGACCGATTAGTCTTAGCTCCTTCTTCCTTAAAACTATGGAGAAGATATTTGACCAGCTCATCAGGGAGGTGTATCTCAGGCATCTTCCCTTACATAAGTACCAATACGCGTACCAAGCTGGCAAGTCAACTGAGACTGCCATTCATTGCCTGACAACAACCATTGAAAAGGCCATTGGCGCTCAACAAATAGCACTTTGTGCCTTTTTAGACATCTCAGGAGCTATTGACAACACGTCATATGAGGCTATCCGTGCCGCTCTTGTACATAAAAATGTCCCCTCACCCATTATTAGAATCCAGAATCATAACTGTAGACCTCGGGGGAACCATGACCTCAATCACAGCCACAAGGGGGTGCCCTCAAGGGGGAGTACTCTCTCCTCTCTTGTGGACTCTGGTCATCGATGAGCTACTCTATAAGCTCAACAACTTAGGGTTCTCCACTCAAGGCTACGCTGATGATCTAGTCATCTATATAGTGGGCTGGCATGAGCAAACCATCTCGGACCGCATGCAGCAAGCCCTCAACATAGCCAACAGATGGTGTCAGGACAAAGGTCTGTCCATAAACCCGTCTAAAACTGTTTTAGTTCCTTTTACCAGGAAAAGGTCTCTGTCTCTAACAAGACCATCCTTAAATGAATCCACGATTGACTTTTCGGTTGAAGCCAACTACTTAGGAGTTACACTCGACTCCAAGCTCAACTGGAATGTACACCTTGAAAAGACCATAAATAAAGCCACTCGAGCAGACTTCGCTTGTAACAGGCTTTTCGGTAGAACATGGGCCCTAAGTCCCAAAATGATCTACTGGTCTTTTAACACTGTGGTAAAACCGATCCTTACCTATGCATCTCTGGCTTGGTGGACGAAATCTACCCAGAAGACAGCTGCGGCTGCACTTACCAAACTACAACGACTGGTCTGCATAGGCATCACTGGAGCCATCCGAACATGCCCCACTGCAGCACTTGGAGTCATAACTGGCATACCCCCTTTACCCATCACCCTGAAAAAGGAGGCCTGCCTGGGGCACTTCGCCTTCAAAATATCACCAACATAAAAAGCGGTGATCTTACCGGGCATCTTCGGGTTCTTGAACCCCTAATAAATGAGCCCATTCTGCGCGTAACTGACAAACAGAAACCAAAACTTGTTTTCCACAGAAACTTCTCTGTAGTCTTGCACACCAGACATGATTGGAAAACAAAATGTATATCTCTGCCCAGTGGATCACAAACGTGGTACACTGACGGGTCGAAACCGGGGCTGGTATTTTTGGACCAAGGTTCAACAAGTCCATAGCAATGGGAAAGTCTCCAACCATTTTCCAAGCAGAGATATACGCCATAGAAATCTGTGCTCGTGAATGCCTTTGCAGGAAAATGCAAGGTGCACGGATTTACATCTTCTCTGACAGTCAGGCGGCGCTCATAGCGCTGAGACTTGTAGAGAACTGTTTCCAGCAGCTGAACGCCCTTGCCTCCAAAAACATCTTAACGGTGGGCTGGGTGCCAGGGCATGAAGGCCATATAGGAAACGAGGTAGCAGACTCCCTAGCAAAACGCGGGGCGATGACACCACTAATCGGCCCTGAACCGTTCTGTGGACTTTCGCAAGGAAACAAAAGAGAACTGGTCAGGAAATGGGAGGAAAAGGAGATAAGTCGCCACTGGACCGACAGTGCAGGGCTGAGACAAGCCAAAAAATTTCTAGTCCCCCAGATGACGCGATCAAAACGCATCATCAACTTAAAAAAGAACGAAATTCACACTTTAACAGGCTACCTAACGGGTCATTGCAACCTAAGGTATCACCTTAAGAAATTAAAACTTTCGGAAATCGACACATGCAGATTCTGTGAGCTGGAGCCTGAAACATCAGAACATGTTCTATGTGAATGCCCCTCGCTAAGCAAACGTCGACTTCTACAACTAGGAGGTGAACTTATCCCCCCCTACAGGATATGGGAACATAAAGACCCTACCAAAGTGCTCTCTTTCATTAGAAGCATCGGTATAGAGGCTCTACCCTAAATCCTACAGGCCGGCACAAAAGATCTAACATCTGGTCGCAGTGCAACAAGGCCCTAGTAATAATAATAATAAAATTTAATATAAACATATCCACTAGTCCAATGTGTCATCTAAGATCTATTGTTCCTTCCCTAAATGTAAAACTAGATTAAGTTTCCACTTCGGTAGCAGAATGCTTGTTTATTAAATGAATTAAAAACTTTTAATAAAAAAATAAAAAAGAAAGAAAAAAATCACCGAATGATGCTGTTAATGCTGTTCAATATTGCACACGCATTAGCTTTACATATTCGTCATATCTGATAATCGACGAGCCTATTAGCCGATGTGATTTGAAAGTTAAAGAAAGCAATGAGATACCTTTAGGACAAGATGTAAAGCATACATCCTTAGCTAAATCTACTCGTCTGTTGATTCTGATCAAGACTATATATGGGATCGAAAATTCTTTCTTTTGACAGTTACACAAATTTCCACAAAACCGATATACTAGGTTTGTCATAGTAAAATAAATAGGCTATGGGTGTTTTACTAAATCAGAAGCGACATAAGAAGCACAATGTAAGAAGCGACATTAGAAAGCGGCCGCGCACAGCCAAATGTAACAAAAAAGGAAACAAACGTTACAGCAAATGCTACGCATACATTTAAATATGCCATGTGTATGTACAGGGACACCACACTATCATATGGGAGCCAGGGAACATATGTTCCCTTATCGCAGTTCATCACTGAGGACCTGGTGGCAGTTTGGATTAAAATTCCCACTGCCCATGGCGAGCAGGAGGCAGTGCTGGCCTCCGCCCATCTGCCCGGCGACTCCGACGTTATGCCTACGGCGGCTACCTGTGCCCTGATAGAGCATTGCCAGAGAAACCAGCTCCGGTGGATAATCGTTTGCGATGCCAATGCGCATCACACGGTCTGGGGGAGCAATGACATCAACAAAAGAGGTGAGTACCTTCTTGAGTATATTACTAGTAACAACATAGGATTACTAAATCGAGGTAGCGAGCCCACATTTATTAATGCAATCAGAGAGGAAGTCCTCGACCTAACTCTCTGTAGTCTTAACATGTTGTCCGTTGTCTCAAACTGGCGAGTGAAGTCACTATGTCAGACCACCAGCACATTAGATTTGATATAGGGTGTGCCTTGCAATGTAGCCTAGTTACTAGAAATCCCAAAAACACCAACTGGGATCTTTTCTGTTTTGGACTTGAGCAATCCAGAGACTGCTCCACCCGTCCAATTATATCCATTGACGAGCTAGAGCGTGAGGCTACTGTGCTTCATACGAACATTGAATTGGCATATAACGCTAGCTGTGAACAAAAAGTTCGTAAGATCAGAAGGGCTGTTCCCTGGTGGAACAAGAGCATTGACGATCTTAAAAAGGCTGCCCGAAAGCTCTTCAATAAAGCGAAGAGTGGGAAAACCACATGGGATTCCTACAAATCTCCTTTAACGCTCTATAACAAAGAGCTGAGAAGGTCAAAACGGGCCACGTGGCGTCAACACTGCGGGCAGATTTCAAATCTCCCGGAAGCTGTCAGGCTACAAAAAGCCCTCTCCAAGGACCACTCAAACGGCATCTGTACGTTGAAAAAGCCAGATGGAACATACACAAACGACCCAAAGGAAATGAGCAGCCTACTCTTGGCTACTCACTTTCCTGAGTGTGTGGAGCAGCCCATCTCAGAAAGTGAGGCACCAACCTACCTATCTGGGATTGGAGAGTGCCCACACCTGCGAGTGGCTATGGTGGCGGACTCCAATGGAGCTGAGGGAAGGGAACCCCCTTACCATTCAGAACGTGTTGGAAACTTGCCCTATAGACTGTTTTATCAAAATAGCGTACAATGGGCTATACAGAGTTTCAGTCCATACAAATCCCCTGGACCAGATGGAATATATCCGTGTCTGTTGCAGCGGGGACTGCACCGAATCGCAATCCCCCTGGTCCGTTTATTCCGAGCTAGCCTCGGGTTTGGAGACATACCAAGCAAATGGGCTAAGGTGAAAGTTGTGTTTATTCCTAAGGTAGGGAAGAAAGATTCCCAATTGCCTAAGTCCTATAGACCGATTAGTCTTAGCTCCTTCTTCCTTAAAACTATGGAGAAGATATTTGACCAGCTCATCAGGGAGGTGTATCTCAGGCATCTTCCCTTACATAAGTACCAATACGCGTACCAAGCTGGCAAGTCAACTGAGACTGCCATTCATTGCCTGACAACAACCATTGAAAAGGCCATTGGCGCTCAACAAATAGCACTTTGTGCCTTTTTAGACATCTCAGGAGCTATTGACAACACGTCATATGAGGCTATCCGTGCCGCTCTTGTACATAAAATGTCCCCTCACCCATTATTAGAATCCAGAATCATAACTGTAGACCTCGGGGGAACCATGACCTCAATCACAGCCACAAGGGGGTGCCCTCAAGGGGGAGTACTCTCTCCTCTCTTGTGGATTCTGGTCATCGATGAGCTACTCTATAAGCTCAACAACTTAGGGTTCTCCACTCAAGGCTACGCTGATGATCTAGTCATCTATATAGTGGGCTGGCATGAGCAAACCATCTCGGACCGCATGCAGCAAGCCCTCAACATAGCCAACAGATGGTGTCAGGACAAAGGTCTGTCCATAAACCCGTCTAAAACTGTTTTAGTTCCTTTTACCAGGAAAAGGTCTCTGTCTCTAACAAGACCATCCTTAAATGAATCCACGATTGACTTTTCGGTTGAAGCCAACTACTTAGGAGTTACACTCGACTCCAAGCTCAACTGGAATGTACACCTTGAAAAGACCATAAATAAAGCCACTCGAGCAGACTTCGCTTGTAACAGGCTTTTCGGTAGAACATGGGGCCTAAGTCCCAAAATGATCTACTGGTCTTTTAACACTGTGGTAAAACCGATCCTTACCTATGCATCTCTGGCTTGGTGGACGAAATCTACCCAGAAGACAGCTGCGGCTGCACTTACCAAACTACAACGACTGGTCTGCATAGGCATCACTGGAGCCATCCGAACATGCCCCACTGCAGCACTTGGAGTCATAACTGGCATACCCCCTTTACCCATCACCCTGAAAAAGGAGGCCTGCCTGGGGGCACTTCGCCTTCAAAATATCACCAACATAAAAAGCGGTGATCTTACCGGGCATCTTCGGGTTCTTGAACCCCTAATAAATGAGCCCATTCTGCGCGTAACTGACAAACAGAAACCAAAACTTGTTTTCCACAGAAACTTCTCTGTAGTCTTGCACACCAGACATGATTGGAAAACAAAATGTATATCTCTGCCCAGTGGATCACAAACGTGGTACACTGACGGGTCGAAACTGGAAAACGGCGACACCGGGGCTGGTATTTTTGGACCAAGGTTCAACAAGTCCATAGCAATGGGAAAGTCTCCAACCATTTTCCAAGCAGAGATATACGCCATAGAAATCTGTGCTCGTGAATGCCTTTGCAGGAAAATGCAAGGTGCACGGATTTACATCTTCTCTGACAGTCAGGCGGCGCTCATAGCGCTGAGACTTGTAGAGAACTGTTTCCAGCAGCTGAACGCCCTTGCCTCCAAAAACATCTTAACGGTGGGCTGGGTGCCAGGGCATGAAGGCCATATAGGAAACGAGGTAGCAGACTCCCTAGCAAAACGCGGGGCGATGACACCACTAATCGGCCCTGAACCGTTCTGTGGACTTTCGCAAGGAAACAAAAGAGAACTGGTCAGGAAATGGGAGGAAAAGGAGATAAGTCGCCACTGGACCGACAGTGCAGGGCTGAGACAAGCCAAAAAATTTCTAGTCAACTTAAACAAGTGGAAACGTTGCAGTCGGACGCAACCGACTGCGGTATACTCGATACCAGTATTAAAACCGCTTAAAAAGATGCCTGATTGCAAAGGGGTACGGATGGGGCAGGGGTATACGCTGCCTTAACGATTCTCCGATGCAGATGGGGATGCCACCAACTATCTTCCTTCCAAATTTGGTGACTCTAGCTCGAAGTTTGTAAAAGGTTAGGAAAGTGGGGCTGGGGGTGGTATGAATGGGTGTGGCATCGAAATTTTTGATGCAGATCTATGTGGAATGTCAATTGCTATCTTCATACAAAATTTGGTGACTATAGCTCAAAGTTTGTAAAAGGTGGGGAAAGGGGGGTGGAAGGGGTGCGCGTGGCTCCAAAACTTTGATGCAGTTTTTCGGGGGTCGTTGCAAGCTATCTTCCTGCCAAATTTGGTGGCTCTAGCTCTACAACTCTGGAAGATACACGCATTCCCGTTTTTGACGAAGCGTTGGGGTGGATGGGGGCGGCTAGGGTGGTATTGGTGGGCGTGGCATCCAAACTTTTGATGCAGTGTTTGGGGGGTCATCATCACCTATCTTGGCACCAAATTTGGTGGCTCTAGCTCAAAAACTGTGGGAGATATAGCCATTTCTGATTTCAAAATGCGGGGGGGCTGGGGGCGGAATGGGTGGGCGTGGCTCCAAAATTTTGGTTCAGTTTTTTGGGGGTCGTTACCAGCTAGCTTTCTACCAAATTTGGAGGCTCTAGCTCCACAACTCTGATAGATACACGCATTCCCGTTTTTGACGAAGCGTTGGGGTGGATGGGGGCGGCTAGAGCAGTATCGGTGGGCGTGGCATCCAAACCTTTGATGCAGTTTTTGGGGGGTCATCATCACCTATCTTGGCACAAAATTTGGTGGCTCTAGCTCAAAAACTGTGGGAGATATACGCTTTTTTGACTTTAAATTGCGGGGGGCTGGGGGCGGAATGGGTGGGCGTGGCTCCAAAATTTTGATGCAGTTTTTTGGGGGTTGCTAGTAGCTATCTGCCCACCAAATTTGGTAGTTCTAGCTGTAAGGATGTGCGAAATATGAGGATTTATCGGTTTTGAGTTATCGAATTTATCGATTTGCCAGCCCCCCAGAACCCCCATCTTGATACTTTAATTTACTATCCCATAGATAAAGAGAATTGGAAAGTTTCAAGTCTTTAGCTTGAAGGGTGTGGAAAAAAGTTGCGAACATACAGACGGACAGACGGACGGACACCATGACGGACATTGCACAAACCCAATATACTCTTTACCTTCGGTATCGAGTATAAAAAGAACGAAATTCACACTTTAACAGGCTACCTAACGGGTCATTGCAACCTAAGGTATCACCTTAAGAAATTAAAACTTTCGGAAATCGACACATGCAGATTCTGTGAGCTGGAGCCTGAAACATCAGAACATGTTCTATGTGAATGCCCCTCGCTAAGCAAACGTCGACTTCTACAACTAGGAGGTGAACTTATCCCCCCCTACAGGATATGGGAACATAAAGACCCTACCAAAGTGCTCTCTTTCATTAGAAGCATCGGTATAGAGGCTCTACCCTAAATCCTACAATAATAATAATAATAAAATTTAATATAAACATATCCACTAGTCCAATGTGTCATCTAAGATCTATTGTTCCTTCCCTAAATGTAAAACTAGATTAAGTTTCCACTTCGGTAGCAGAATGCTTGTTTATTAAATGAATTAAAAACTTTTAATAAAAAATAAAAAAGAAAGAAAAAACATCACCGAATGATGCTGTTAATGCTGTTCAATATTGCACACGCATTAGCTTTACATATTCGTCACATCTGATAATCGACGAGCCTATTAGCCGATGTGATTTGAAAGTTAAAGAAAGCAATGAGATACCTTTAGGACAAGATGTAAAGCATACATCCTTAGCTAAATCTACTCGTCTGTTGATTCTGATCAAGACTATATATGGGATCGAAAATTCTTTCTTTTGACAGTTACACAAATTTCCACAAAACCGATATACTAGGTTTGTCATAGTAAAATAAATAGGCTATGGGTGTTTTACTAAATCAGAAGCGACATAAGAAGCACAATGTAAGAAGCGACATTAGAAAGCGGCCGCGCACAGCCAAATGTAACAAAAAAGGTAATAAACGTTACAGCAAATGCTACGCATACATTTAAATATGCCATGTGTATGTACAGGGACACCACACTATCATATGGGAGCCAGAGGTAAGAAAGTAATAAAAATCACTACAAAGCCCAGATCCAGCAAGCTGCAAACATATGCCAATGACAATGACAATCAGTGCAAGAACATAAGCAGAACGGCCGATCAAGGCAAAATCAAAGAAAATCAAATACAACGACCAAAACAGAGCGTTCTTGCAATCAAAATGCGCAAGGCACAGAAAAGAAAGCAAACACAATTTCAAAAGCACAACCAATGTCCGCGGCATATGTTTCAGAATAAAAAACTCAAGAGAGGTTTGTCCGGTCTATGGGTATTCTTCGTCTATGAAGTCACACACTATCAAACTTCTCTGCCGTTACTCACATGCATAGCTCGCTGTTGTAACTCGCTGCTGTAACTCGCTAATGTAGCTCGCTGGTGTACCTCGCTGCTGTAACTCGCTGCCGAAACTCACACAGATAGGCAGTCCAAAATTGAAATAATATGTGGTTGTTGTACAACAATTGTCTCTGCTTGTGAACGAATATGATAGTATTGGTGTTGCGGCAGAGAAAAGTGGTCGTAAAAGACGAAGTCTTGCTCGTGAATTAACGAACGCTATGTCTGTTGCTTTGCAATTTTCGATTCTGCTGTTTATGTTATGCCCACAAACAACCACAAAAGAAAATACTATTACGCACAAGCTTATTTATTTGTAGAAGTAAGGTTTCTGGTTTGCCAATTATTAATTATTAATATATTTAGTAATAATAGAAAATAATGGGTTGGCAAAAATTAAATTTAGCTATAATGCTTCTTATGCGAGTTTGTGTGAATTCACAAAAGAAGCAAAACATAAATACACTAGACGAATGATGAATGTTGGATACCCTAATAATATATAAGTGCTATTGTGGATATGTAGCTATAGAATATAATTGCAATAATTGCATATTTTGATTACAGTAAATATCGCTTAAAGGCAAAAGTTATAATGCAAAAATATGTATATAAGCCGATGTCGTTTATATGCAAGTCTTTTGCCTATAAGCAATCTATCGGTTAGAATAAAAAAGTTTCATATAAGAAATAATTTATTGACTTATATTTTCACTTATTATTTTACATGCTAACAAATATCTTTAATTAATGTGTTACACAAGGAGAACTCAAAATCACATTTTGTTTAAAATATCGGAATTACATGAAAAATTCAACAACTCAATTACTTATTCTGGCTTATGAGTTTAACTCACACGATCTTAATTTAAAAAAAATGTGTTTTCGCGTTTGGTATGTAATAAGCTTAATTATTTATTTAAATATTTACGATGGTTAATAGTTTAATCGATTCCTTTTCGGCATGTCGCATATGCGTGTGTTGGGCGTCAGGGTAACCGGAAAAGATACAGAGGCAAGATCAGTGTGGCCGAACCACACTTTCTGATAAATCTTAATACTAACATTGATACCTTAATACTAGCTTACAATATATCGGTATACACGAACATAACATAACATAAACAATCGATAGAAATTGCATATGAATACTTTACACAACAAATACTTTACAACTCGGCCGTCCTGACAGGGAATCGACCTCGATTCCACCTACTATATCATAGAGGGCTTGAAGCCATACCAAACGGTGGGTGTTGCCTGCAGTCAGACATCAAAAGCACAATTTTAATCACACGTGAGCCACAATTTTAGTTTAGATGACTCCAGCACACCATCATACGGAAGAAGTGTGAGCTGGGAGCCTTCAACATCTCGGATGACATACCGATCATTCGGGAGTTTCTTGTGGATGACATAGGGACCACGGTATCGCTTAATGAGTTTTTTGTTTATGCCAGCCGTCGTATCAACATTCTTGATGACGACGAAATCACCTTCCTCAAAATTAACGGCAGGGCGATGATATTTGTTAAAGTACTCTGTATTATACTCTTGAGACTTGACAATGTTCTGAAGGGCAATTTTACGGGTATCTGCTAGGGACACTTCATCAGTAAGCCTATCATCTAAACGCTCAGTTAACTCATCTATAACAGCACCGCGCTGTTCGACACCAAAAGGAGGACGGAGGGTGCAAATTTAGATGTGGAGTGGATTGAATTATTCAAGGCGAACTCAATTTTCGGAAATGCTTCACCCAATCGGCATGATCCGATGGCTTGGCCAATTTAGCAAGCATGGGACTTAAGACACGGTTGACACGTTCCACTTGCCCATTAGCACCAGAGGAGGCAGTGGCATTCTGGACATGGATTATATGGTGGGACTGCAGACAATCAGAAAAATACTGCGTCTCTAAAGTGTGACATACTTCTTTGGAACTAGTTGTAGCGGCAGAGTACAATTTGACAAATTTCGTAAAGGCATCAATGACCACAAGAAGATATTTTTTTCTAGACGGCGTGGACGGAAGGGGTCCTAAGTGGTCAATATGAAGAGTATCAAAAGGCAGAGGGGTTTTTGGAATACTATGCAGGGTAGCATTACCATTATTAGCGGAAGGGGAATAGTAAATACATTTGAGGCAGTTTTTAATAAAGTTGTTAACGTAAGATTTCATATACGGAAACCAATAATGTTTTTTAATCTGTGTACAACACTTTTCAGTGGCAAGATGGCCTAGCTTCTCATGCACTGTTCGTATGACACTGTTAATCATTTCGGCAGGGACATAAAGCTGAAGTACATCAGTCGGTGATCGGCGATACACGACACCATCTTGCAACTCAAAACCAGCAACCTCTTGGTTCTCCAGGACACTCCGAAGTTTGACAATTTCTGGATCACGGTTTTGCGTCAGTTTAAGTAGGAAATCCAGGTTCACATCGTCCACATATGCAGACGTGTCTTTTCTACTAAGTGCATCGACATGCGGCATACAAATACCGGACCGATGTACAATGGTATAGTTATAATCTTCTAAAAGTAATGCCAAGCGGGCAATTTTCGCGGAAGATCCACCATTCTTAAGGGTTAACGCTAATGAATTACAATCTGTAATTATCTTAAACGGAATAAACTTCAGGTATGTCTCAAAACGCTTTAAGGCGTATACAATAGCCAGGGTTTCCAATTCATAACTATGCAATTTAGATTCTGGGACGGAAGCGGTCTTCGAAAAATAACACACAGGATGAAATTTATCATCCGTTTGTTTCTGCAGGAGCATTGGTCCAAAACCGGCGGAACTAGCATCACAATGTAATTCAGTTTCAGACTTCGGATTATAAATAGACAGCACCGGTGACTCGATTATTTTGGACTGCAGTGTTCGGAATGATTTAAGACACTCATCAGAAAAAAAAAGCAAGGGGCATATTTTTTCAGCAGGCGCGACATCGGATATGCAATTTTGGCAAAGTCGGGTACAAAACGGCGGAAGTAAGAAAAGAGACCCAAACCGCGTTCCAATTCCTTCCTATCCCGGGGTTCCGGCAGACTTTTTATAACTTGAAGGTGACCTGGTTTCGGGGTGATACCGGAAGAGTTCGCTAAATACCCCAAATATTCCAACTCCTTGTGCGCAAAACGACACTTAGACAATTTAAGGCGTAACCCATTCACTCGTAAGGTATAAAGTGCCTCTTTCAACACTTGCAGATGGGTTTTAAAATAATTCGACGCGATCAATATGTCGTCCATATAAATCACTAATTGACCTCTTTTGATTAAGTCCTTCAGCACAAAGTATACAATCTAGCGAAAACAGGGGGACCATTGCATAAGCAAAACGGCATGCGTACGTACTCAAATTGACCATCAGGTGTAACAAAGGCAGTGTATTTAATCGAATCAGGATGCATTTTGACATGGTAAAATCCACTCTCTAAATCTAGTACAGTAAAGTACGATTTGCCCCCCAGATGTTCAACACAATCCTCTAACAGCGGAATTGGGAAGTGGTCACGGACAGTTATTTTGTTCAGCGGGCGATAATCAACACACTTTCTTAAGGTATTATGTTTTTTTCTAACGGGCACTATAGCGGAAGCGTAAGGGGAACTGCTATGACGGATAATGCCGGCAGTTAATAAGTCATCACATATTTGGCGCACTTCGTTGCGCTCGTGATGTGATAATCGGCGGGGGCGGCAGAAAATAGGGGTCTGACCTGTCAATTCGATTTTCATTTCGTTATTGGTCGGTTTAATCAGTTCGGAAGGGACATCAACATAGGAGGCTGAAATAACAGACTGCAACTTTGCAGATTGTTCTAACGGCAGAGTAGGCTCTATATTAAACTCATTTTCACTAACAGCAGGTAACTCGATTGCATTAATGGTTGCCAGGGCATCACCCAGCAAATGCTCAGACATGCCGGAACACTCTCTTTCAGTTGTACACGATTGTGATTCGGCAGGCATAAACACACTTTCATTAAGGGATCGGGCTGACTCATTTTTGGTCATTGTGCGTTCGACATCTTTCCTAAACAAATCAAGTGAATTAAGGACAGCAGTGAGTTTCTTGTTACAATTCATTTTGTATTTGTCTAACTTCATTAACTGACATTTGCTATAATAAATTTTTATTTTGCATAGTTTTATATTAGGCTTAACAAAAAAATCTCTACCCAATATCATAGGCAGATTTGTAGCATAATTGGGCAGTACATCAAGTTGATGGAATACTGATTGGTTGAAAATTTTAATTACACATTGCGCTTTCCCTAAGGACGTAAGTTGGTCGTTACCCAGACCACGGCAGTTCAGCAGGGTTTGCTTCAGGCTATATGAAGATCGCACTTCTGATTGCCGAATGAAACTTCTAGGACAACCAGAGTCAAGAAGGGGGAAAATATTTGTAATCTCACTGCTTTTCACTTGATTTGACATAAAGGCAACACACACTATTTATAGATGATCTACATTATCTATCAAGGCGTCTCCGCAATAGGAAAGAGTGACTGCGTCGGCAGCGGCGGCGTTGGTGGCACCGGAAGTTCCAATCTTGGACGGGCAGTTTTTGTATATATGGTCCAGTTTGCCGCATTTAAAGCAGGAATTCGCTGGTCTGATTGGCTTCGGGCACTGCGACTTATAGTGTCCAAATCCCGAACTGTTGAAGCACCGCACATCTTTGGGTCCAGGGACGGCCAGCGTGGACGGCAGCGAAGCACTACTCACAGTGGGCTGTCGAGACGTAAGTTATTGTACTGCGGTTATCTGCTTGCTCGCCTGTGCCTGAATTTTCCGCCTCTCATAACGCTCCAATAGCGTTTTTAGATCCCTGACTGTCCTTGCATCGTACAACTTGCCCACTGCTGGCGAGTTGTCCCGAAGCCCTTCGATGATCAGGTCCACTAACTCGGCCTCCGGAATCGTGGCGTTCATAGCAATTTCTTGCATTTCGATGGCGTACCTCAGGTACGCCTCTCCTTGCTTGATGCGTCTGCTTCTTAGGGCTGAGTAAACTTCTTCCACACTTCTTGATAGCCCAAACTCACCGACTAAGACTTCTTTTAGTTGTTGGTAACTGTGCACTTTTACCGTGCGTATCAGTACAGCTGCAGTACCCTCCAGGAGCCGACGGCAGGCGATCAACCTCAAACGGGCATCCAGCTGCAGTATATCGCAATCATCCTCCAGTTCGCGGATCCACTTCGTTACATCGTACGCATTATCTGCCGAGAATCTGGGAACCATGGACTCGATAACGGACATGTCTGTGACACGCTGGCTGGGCAAGCCAGGAGAGACACCGAGTTGCTGCTGCAAACTCGCAATCTGCTGCTGCAGTTCAAAAACCTCCTTCTGTTTACGTAGATTGGCTAATTGCTCATCTAGGCTCGATGACGGAAGGGCTAGCGCTGTGACGGCAGGCAGAGGCGCAGCAACAGGGGCCGTGGGCAGCGAGGTTACTGCTTGGAAAGCAGGCAGCATGGCGGCAGCCGGAACAGTTGACAACAAAAGTGGTTCGGCCACAGCAGACTTTGAGGCGGCAGCAGCAGCGGTTGACGTCAGAATTGTTTCGGAAACGGCAGACAGCGGGGCGGCAGCAAGAACGGTTAACGGCAGGGTTGCTGGTGGCGCAGCAGACACAAGTGCAGCAACGGAAGAAGTCGACGGCAGAATTGGCGCTAGCACGGCAGACAGCGGGGCGGCAGCAGGATCGGTTGACGGCAGAATTGTGTCGGAAACAGCAGACAGGGGGGCGGCTGCAAGAACGGTTGACGGCAGGGTTGCTGGAGGCGCAGCAGACACAAGTGCAGCAACGGAAGAAGTCGGCGGCAGAATTGGCGCTAAAACAGCAGACAGCGGGACGGCAGCAGGATCGGTTGACGGCAGAATTGCTGCTGAAACAGCAGACAGCGGGGCGGCAGAAAGAGCGTTGGACGGCAGATTTGGCGCTGAAACAGAAAACAGCAGGGCTGCAGCAAGAACGGTTGACGGCGGTGTTGCTGATGGCACAGCAGACAATGGGGCGGCAGTGGAAGAGGTTGACGGCAGAATTGTTGCTGAAACGGCAGTCAACTGGGCGGCAGCGGAATTCGTCGACGGCAGCGTTGACACTTGAGCAGCAGATTTTGCGGCAGCAGCAGGCGCAGTGGGCGCTGGGACAGCAGGTGGCGAGGCGGAAGCAGATTTTGTCACCTCTGATACCAATTTGCGTAATTGCACAAGGTACTAGCTTACAATATATCGGTATACACGAACATAACATAACATAAACAATAGATAGAAATTGCATATGAATACTTTAAACAACAAATACTTTACAGGAATTTGTTTTTTTCAACGTTTTTTAAAATATTGTCTTCAATGTCGTCAAAAGCCTCTAACGCGCTTAATTATGTGAACAAACGTAGTCTCGCTGCGAATTTATACTTTGGTTGACTGATGTTAAATATCGATATCAGATGGAGCAAAATCCGCCTCATCTTCAATCGCATTTTTATAAAACATTTTATGGCTTATTCATACTTTTCTAATTTCAACTTTTGCAAGTCTACTTTCTTAAGTCAATTAATTACTGTATTTTGCTTAACTTAATTCCAAGCGCGATAGGCATATCGAATACTAATGAAAATATTATAAGCCTACACATAATCTGGCAGCTCTCGTATATCGTATCATGTATCGATATTATAATTTAATGTTAATTCATTGTACTCGACAGAATTTAGTTCTTATTAAATGCTGCGACCGAACGCACGCCAACCATACTTGCTGCGTCTTTTATTAAGTTCCTGGAATATACCTCTACATTGGTTATGGGCCCAGGCAGACGAGATGGATAGACCAGACGATAAGTGTTAGCAAATCGTGTCGGTTGTTCTATAAAGATAGTAAAGATTAGCATAAGTAATCAAATAGAAAAACTGGGCGAGGAGAACTACGATGCGTGGTGTATGACCATGAGAAGCATATTGGTCACAGCAGACCTATGGAACGTCACATGTGGAATCTATGCAAAACCCGAAGAGAACCAGAAGGAATTAGCAAAATGGGAAACGGCGGATCAGAAGGCCTTGGCACACATTATACTAAATGTAAAGCCAACACAGTTGATGCACATGAAGTCGTGCACAACATCAGCGGGAGCGTGGAATAAACTGAAAGTGATTCACATGCCGGTAGGGCCAATCAAGAAAGTACAGTTATACCAAAAGTTGGCGCGTCTAAGAATGCAGAAAGACGACAATGTAGTCACGAACTTAAATTCTTTTGTTGAGACAATTGAAAAGTTGTCAGGGTTAGACATCAAAGTAAATGATAATCTAATGGTCATTATGCTATTGAGTAGCTTGCAGAAACATGGGAAAATTTCGTTTTCGCTATTGAAACTCGCGACGAATTGCCTAAATTTGAGGTACTGAAAATAAAATATTAGAAGAAGGTTCACGCAAAAGCGAAATAATAGAGCGAGACGGCAATACAGCAGCGCAAGCTGTATATGCACACCGTCAAGGCAAAGAAAAACATGCAAACGAAAGAAAAGAAAGACATCGAGACAAGGACTGTACACCAAAATTTAAAGGAAAATGTTATAAAAATACGAAAAAAACGTAAAAATAAAGAGTGCTGAAGAAGACAACAAACTTGAAAAATCTAGTTGCATTCAAGTATGCCAAGTGAAAGAGCAACAATGCGATAAGTGGTGCATTGACAGTAGAGCAACTGCTCACATGTGTTCTGTGAGCAGCTTTTTTAATAAATATGTTGAAAAAGAAACATCGATTATGTTAGCTGCATATAAATTTGTATAATCACCTGGTATTGGAAGCGTGAAGCTGTACTGCGAAAATACGAAAACATATATCAACTTAGAAAAAGTATATTATGTGCCTGATTTACAAATTAATTTTTTCTCAGTTAGTGCAGCAGCTAATTTTGGAAATTCCGCGACTTTTATTGGAAAGGAAGCACTGATAAAATGTAAACAAGGCACTACCGATTTGGCCACCTGAATTTTAAAGATTTAAAATGTTAAGTGATAAGAAGCTAGTGCACGGCATGTGTGTAGAAGACGTAATTAATGAAAATTGTGACACATGTAATAAGGCAAAAATTTGTGCATTACCATTTCCCAAGAAAGCGGAACGAGTGACAAATCAAGTCCTAGAGTCAGTGCACACAGACGTATGTGGTCCGATGAACATAAATTCAATCGGAGGAAATTCTTATTTCGTCACACTGACGACTACTCACGAAAGATTTTTGTTTTCTTTATGCGTGCAAAGAGCGAAGTATTTGATAAATTTAAAATGTTCTAAGGTTATGTGGAATGCCAAACTGGAAAAAGAACAAAAATTTTGCGAAGCGATAACGGCAAAGAATACGTGAATAAAAATTTCACTGAATATTTAATCAATAATGGCATAAAAAGGCAATTGACCGTTCCATATACACCTCAACAAAACAAACTAAATCTAACGGTCACAGTTTCCCAACAAGAGCGTTTAATGGGAAAACACCATTTGAAGTATGGAAGAACCGAAAGCCGTCGGTAAAACACATACACACATTTGAATCGCGCGCATTTGCACTGGACAAAACTAGAAAGAGCAAGTTCCAAGCAAAAGGAAGAGAGTACATTTTTGTGGGATACTCCTTCGAAAGCAAAGCATACAGGCTTTGTGATCCAGATAAACGGATTATAATCGCGCGATGAGACGTTAAGCTTGTTGAAGGTGAGTTTGACACAAATGCAACGAAAAAATGTCACTCGTCAAACAGAATAAATTATTTTTTCACAAACATTGTTCGCCTTGAGTCTTACCCTGAGTATCGAGAAGAAGATCAAGAAGTATCGTCTCCAGAAGAAGTTCAACCCCAAGGAACTATAAGTGACTCCAGCGGCGAAGAGGAGCGTTGGACGGCAGATTTGGCGCTGAAACAGCAGACAGCAGGGCTGCAGCAAGAACGGTTGACGGTGGTGTTGCTGATGGCACAGCAGACAATGGGGCGGCAGTGGAAGAGGTTGACGGCAGAATTGTTGCTGAAACGGCAGTCAACTGGGCGGCAGCGGAATTCGTCGACGGCAGCGTTGACACTTGAGCAGCAGATTTTGCGGCAGCAGCAGGCGCAGTGGGCGCTGGGACAGCAGGTGGCGAGGCGGAAGCAGATTTTGTCACCTCTGATACCAATTTGCGTATCTGCACAAGGTACTAGCTTACAATATATCGGTATACACGAACATAACATAACATAAACAATAGATAGAAATTGCATATGAATACTTTAAACAACAAATACTTTACAGGAATTTGTTTTTTTCAACGTTTTTTAAAATAATGTCTTCAATGTCGTCAAAAGCCTCTAACGCGCTTAATTATGTGAACAAACGTAGTCTCGCTGCGAATTTATACTTTGGTTGACTGATGTTAAATATCGATATCAGATGGAGCAAAATCCGCCTCATCTTCAATCGCATTTTTATAAAACATTTTATGGCTTATTCATACTTTTCTAATTTCAACTTTTGCAAGTCTACTTTCTTAAGTCAATTAATTACTGTATTTTGCTTAACTTAATTCCAAGCGCGATAAGCATATCGAATACTAATGAAAATATTATAAGCCTACACATAATCTGGCAGCTCTCGTATATCGTATCATGTATCGATATTATAATTTAATGTTAATTCATTGTACTCGACAGAGTTTAGTTCTTATTAAATGCTGCGACCGAACGCACGCCAACCATACTTGCTGCGTCTTTTATTAAGTTCCTGGAATATACCTCTACATTGGTTATGGGCCCAGGCAGACGAGATGGATAGACCAGACGATAAGTGTTAGCAAATTGTGTCGGTTGTTCTATAAAGATAGTAAAGATTAGCATAAGTAATCAAATAGAAAAACTGGGCGAGGAGAACTACGATGCGTGGTGTATGACCATGAGAAGCATATTGGTCACAGCAGACCTATGGAACGTCACATGTGGAATCTATGCAAAACCCGAAGAGAACCAAAAGGAATTAGCAAAATGGGAAACGGCGGATCAGAAGGCCTTGGCACACATTATACTAAATGTAAAGCCAACACAGTTGATGCACATGAAGTCGTGCACAACATCAGCGGGAGCGTGGAATAAACTGAAAGTGATTCACATGCCGGTAGGGCCAATCAAGAACGTACAGTTATACCAAAAGTTGGCGCGTCTAAGAATGCAGAAAGACGACAATGTAGTCACGAACTTAAATTCTTTTGTTGAGACAATTGAAAAGTTGTCAGGGTTAGACATCAAAGTAAATGATAATCTAATGGTCATTATGCTATTGAGTAGCTTGCAGAAACATGGGAAAATTTCGTTTTCGCTATTGAAACTCGCGACGAATTGCCTAAATTTGAGGTACTGAAAATAAAAATATTAGAAGAAGGTTCACGCAAAAGCGAAATAATAGAGCGAGACGGCAATACAGCAGCGCAAGCTGTATATGCACACCGTCAAGGCAAAGAAAAACATGCAAACGAAAGAAAAGAAAGACATCGAGACAAGGACTGTACACCAAAATTTAAAGGAAAATGTTATAAAAATACGAAAAAAACGTAAAAATAAAGAGTGCTGAAGAAGACAACAAACTAGAAAAATCTAGTTGCATTCAAGTATGCCAAGTGAAAGAGCAACAATGCGATAAGTGGTGCATTGACAGTAGAGCAACTGCTCACATGTGTTGTGTGAGCAGCTTTTTTAATAAATATGTTGAAAAAGAAACATCGATTATGTTAGCTGCATATAAATTTGTATAATCACCTGGTATTGGAAGCGTGAAGCTGTACTGCGAAAATACGAAAAACATATATCAACTTAGAAAAAGTATATTATGTGCCTGATTTACAAATTAATTTTTTCTCAGTTAGTGCAGCAGCTAATTTTGGAAATTCCGCGACTTTTATTGGAAAGGAAGCACTGATAAAATGTAAACAAGGCACTACCGATTTGGCCACCTGAATTTTAAAGATTTAAAATGTTAAGTGATAAGAAGCTAGTGCACGGCATGTGTGTAGAAGACGTAATTAATGAAAATTGTGACACATGTAATAAGGCAAAAATTTGTGCATTACCATTTCCCAAGAAAGCGGAACGAGTGACAAATCAAGTCCTAGAGTCAGTGCACACAGACGTATGTGGTCCGATGAACATAAATTCAATCGGAGGAAATTCTTATTTCGTCACACTGACGACTACTCACGAAAGATTTTGTTTTCTTTATGCGTGCAAAGAGCGAAGTATTTGATAAATTTAAAATGTTCTAAGGTTATGTGGAATGCCAAACTGGAAAAAGAACAAAATTTTGCGAAGCGATAACGGCAAAGAATACGTGAATAAAAATTTCACTGAATATTTAATCAATAATGGCATAAAAAGGCAATTGACCGTTCCATATACACCTCAACAAAACAAACTAAATCTAACGGTCACAGTTTCCCAACAAGAGCGTTTAATGGGAAAACACCATTTGAAGTATGGAAGAACCGAAAGCCGTCGGTAAAACACATACACACATTTGAATCGCGCGCATTTGCACTGGACAAAACTAGAAAGAGCAAGTTCCAAGCAAAAGGAAGAGAGTACATTTTTGTGGGATACTCCTTCGAAAGCAAAGCATACAGGCTTTATGATCCAGAAAAACGGATTATAATCGCGCGATGAGACGTTAAGTTTGTTGAAGGTGAGTTTGACACAAATGCAACGAAAAAATGTAACTCGTCAAACAGAATAAATTATTTTTTCACAAACATTGTTCGCCTTGAGTCTTACCCTGAGTATCCAGAAGAAGATCAAGAAGTATCGTCTCCAGAAGAAGTTCAACCCCAAGGAACTATAAGTGACTCCAGCGGCGAAGAGGAAGCGATGCAAAAGATGACAACGATAACGAGAGTGGCAATGAAGCACCACCTCAAGTTGATGCTGCACCCAAGCGTGGGCGTGGTAGACCTAAAATTATTCTCAGTGGTCACCCAGGCAGGCCCAAAAGCAGTATCAGGTGCTCAAAAGTCTTAATCAAGTTTGTGACATTGAGACACCGAAGTCACTTATTGGCAAAAGTCGAAGCAAGAGGAATATGACGCTCTTCAGGCAAATGACACGTGGTTATTGCGCAAACTACCTTCAGGATAAAAGGCAATTGGCTCCAAATGGGTTTTTAGACTCAAAAGAAACAAAGATGGGGAGATCAAGAAGTTGAAGTCACGCTTAGTTGCTCAAGGATGTGGGTAACAATTTGGTATCAACTATTGTGACATATATTCGCTGGTAAAAAGGTACGAAACTATAAGAATGCTCTTTGCTATCGCTGCAGAAAATCAGTTGTACATGCACCAGATCGAAATTTCGAACCATATCTTAATGGAAAGCTGGATGAGGCTGTTTACATGAAGCAGCGCCGAATTTTATTGACAAGAGGAGTCCGAACGATGTTCTTAGGCTGAACAAAGCATTATAACACGCTCGATGAGATGCTAAGAAGCATGGGCTTCAAAAGATGCAAGAACGAGGCATGTTTGTACGTCAAGCAGGATAACAAGAAGAATAGTTACATCGCTGTATACGTTGATGACTTAATATTTTTTGTCAGAATGAAAAAGACATAGCTATGATTAAGAAGAAGATCGCATCGAGGTTCAAGATGCATGATGGAGGTCCTATAAGTTATTTCTGAGGCATCGAGAAGGTGAACAGGGCACTATTACGCTGTGCCAGAAAGCGCACATTCAAGGGCTGCTGGACACGTATGGCATGAGCAATTGCCGTTCAGCTGGTACACCTCTCGACGCCGGATTTCAAGGGGACTGCAAAGACGATGATTGTGTCATGGTAAATGTTACACAATATCAGTCACTAATTGGTTCGCTTATGTACTATTGTACTATTATGTGCTATTGTACAGTAAAAATTAAATAAATTAAATTATTGAAAGTGAGAATCCATATATGGCTTTTGTATGCGGTAATGTTCGGCCCAATATATAATGACAAAAATATACAAAAAGTTGTACAACTAAAAATTGTTATACCCTTAACCCATAAAATGGGTAAATAAGGGTATAATGGTTTTGTGTAAAAGTATGTAACAGGCAGAAGGAAGCATCTCCGACCCCATAAAGTACATATATTCTTGATCAGCATCAACAGCCGAGACGATATAGCCATGTCCGTCTGTCCGTCCGTCTGTCCGTCCGTCTGTCCGTCTGTATGAACACGTGGATCTCAGAGACTACAAGAGCCAGAGACTTCAGATTTTGTATTTAAGTTCTCCAATACCATGAGCAGAACAAGTTTGCTTCAAATTATCGATAACTATTCTGGTTTCCGATATACACATAATATCGATAACAAAAAATATCGAATTTGGAAAATCTAAAAATGAGGGTTGAAGTAATGGGTAATAATATAACTTTTCTGAAAATTTCGTGCAAATCGGTTAAGAAGCACCGGAGATATTGAACTTAATCGATTGAAGCTAAGTCAGTATACCAAAGTAGAGATGGGCATGGACTGTAATTTTTCGGCCCGACCCAACACGACACGAAAGTATAAATTTCCAACACGCACAATCACGCACGCTTGAAAATTTTCAAAACCCGACCCAACACG
Organism: Scaptomyza flava; assembly: GCA_030179655.1. Taxonomy (NCBI): domain Eukaryota; kingdom Metazoa; phylum Arthropoda; class Insecta; order Diptera; family Drosophilidae; genus Scaptomyza; species Scaptomyza flava. Next base: position 314,707 of record JARNME010000234.1, read on the forward strand.
GTCCAACACGAAATTTTTTACACCTTGTTTTTTTTTTATAATATAAACAACAAAATCTATATTTATATATATTTAAACATAATTTTCTTTTATTTAACATATTTTTATATAAAAATAAAATTTTATCAAGATTGGAACTTGATAGTCGAGTACGACGCTCGCTTAATATTAGCCCGGATGTGGAAAACACTCTTTCGCTCGTAGCCGAGCTTGCTGGAACACTTATTTTTTTTCGGGCTAGTAACTGAAGACCTTTCATATTATTTGAATTCCTCCAAAACTCTAGAGCATTTTCAGTGGGCAAACATTCTGTGGCATAGTAACGTTCTAATTCTTTTTCTGCTTCTGGTTTTTCTAATTTTATTTTTTTGCTTTGTTGGCTATCTTAAGTTACTTTATGATTTTATATTCTGCATGCACTGGCGTTAGTGCAAGTCCCGTTAAGGCATACATTGTACTTGGTAGCTGAGTAAAAGCGAAACCACGACGCAGTAATAGAAATGCTAATTTTACTATAATGTTAATGTTACTGGTAACTCTATGTATGCACCGCGCTTAGGAAAAATTAATATTATCTATATCTTGGGGGAATAAAATTAATTTTGTGTTTTTTCGTGTGACACGAAAAAAACCCGGCCCATGCCCATCTCTACACCAAAGTCTTACATAAATCAGAGAATCAGGCGCGTAATTTTTTATTGTGGTTTACCCAGTAGGCCTTATCCACTTATTGAATTGAATTTGCAATTATTAACAATTGTTAAGAGCTTCTTTATAAACGATATTGGTTGTTTTTCCGTCAGGTGCTAATACAAATAAACTTTTTGGTGAACTTGAGCAGGCTACATAAAATTGGCCATGAGAAAAACAATCGTGTCTTAAGTCTAGTCCGGCTAATTTGAGAGTTTGTCACTGTGATTTATTAATTGTTAAGGCAAAGCAAACTTTTAAAGGAAATTGCAATCTTTTAAATTGAATTGGCAATTCAGAATCAGAAGGTATTAATGGAATTTTCGGTATAAAAACCGTTTCCCCTATACCATTGCCAGTAAAGATAATTGCTTCGACAACATTCTTATGAAGGACTTTAACTTGCAATCTTGTACCATTGCACAGTTTTGGCGGCTTCAAGTTGCGAATCAACATTACAGGTGAACCAATCTTTAAAGTTAATTTATGTTGAGGCAGGCCAGCTGGATTTAATGAATTAAGAAACTCGACGGGGTAATGAACTGCATCTTCGATTTCAGTCACAGAATCAATTTATATGTCATTTGTCACTTTGAAATGATTTTAATAAAAACTCGTTTATTTCCAATGCATTGTCATTTCTCGCAGTCAAAACAACACGTTCCGAAAACCATTGGATTGATTTTTGAGAGATATTTGTAATATCCGGAAATATTTTTAGAGTTAGTTCTTCAATACTTTTTACAACATGACACCAAGTTGATGGTAAAGTTATTTTGCTTTCATCATGGGCTGGAAATAATCCATTTCCTATTTGAAGAAGCATTTCTGCAAATTCACCAGCTATGCTATCACCTTTTAAGTGCACTCGCATATTTTTCGTTAATGCAATTTTCTGTATTTTGGGCCACAAAATTGAAGACTTTAAGCACGCATTTATTTTATCTGCTCTTGTTCCTCTGGGATCACTGGAAGAGTTTGTCGAAAATCACCAGCTAAGATAACAGTTATGCCACCCATTATGTATTCACTATCTCGAATGTCTTTCAAAGATCGATCTACAGCTTCAAAAGCACCTTTATGGGCCATAGTACACTCATCCCAAACAATAAGCTTGCAATCTTTGAGCACAGCAGCAATATTAGATTACTTTGAAATTTAGCAATGTGGTGTTTCTAAATGAATCAAATTAAATGGAATATTAAGTGTAGAATGCGTTGTGCGACCACCATTTAGTAAAGTGGCTGCGATACCGGAAGAAGCAACAGCCAATGCAGTTTTTTTACTTTGCCGTACCTTTGCCAATAATAAATTTAAAAGATACGTTTTACCTGTTCCACCAGGTGCATCTAAAAAATAGATTTCTCCTTTTTCTGCTTCAACGCTATGTAGTATCTTTTCGTATACATGTTTTTGCTCAGCAGTGAGGAGTAGCTCATTATTAACAACAAAATTATCGCAATTTTCATAATTTGTTTCTCTATGATGCTGAATATTTGGAAAAATTTCCTTGGATCTAATTGGTAGTGGAAGTCCATAATAAGTCAAGTTTTGACCAGCAATAGACAGTACAATATCTTCAATGTTAATAAGACATTTATTTAATACATTTTTCACAATACTTTCATCAATATTTCTGTCTTGTGAAAAATGAAAGACTCTTAAAATATCTTCTGAGAAACTCTCCTTATAAGTATTCCAAAGTTTAAGAGCATCTGAAATTTGACAAAATACTAACATTATTGCAAAAAGTTCTCTCAGTTTTGTAGGATTTTGACATATGACAGCATCGGCTATAGTTGAATCCCAGTGCTTATCATCTTCTAGTAATCCTAGAGCTTTACACGCCAATTGAAATGATGCGTATGCTATACCATTAACGGTCTTAAAATTTAAAAATGAAGTTGGGCCCCTTACAAAATGTAATAAAAGTCTTAAATAAAAACATTCTGTATTATTGGGATGAATAGTGTAAACTCTTCCCAAAGCTGAATCTCTTTTAACTCCAGGAAAATTTGGTACATCATGCCCTCGTTTTCTTCTTTGAAATTCTTTATTGTTCCATGTAAAATACGATGGAACTTCACAACATAGAAGCGTTCTTGCAAACTCATAACGTGTGCATAGCTCAAAGAAGGCTAGCAAAGTGGTTTTGGGTGTAGTGCTTAATCTGTCAAGTAATTGTTGCGGATTATTGGGGTTAAAATATATCCGTTGATCATTTTCTAAATGAACAGCTAAGTGTGTAGTAGCCGGAAAACGTTCATGTATGGGAAATGCAAGGATTCATCATACCGCTTCTGAGCTACTTATATAACGGCCACTTTCGTACATATTAATTTCATTACGTTGGTCTTCAAGAGTAAATGATGCTTGATCACTGCCCTTGTTAACATATTTACAAATGTATTTAATAGACTTTACAGAACTACAATACTCAACATTTATGTGAGTTTCAAATGTTCTCAATAGTACACAGTTATAAGGCACAACCCAACGATTATCTATGCAATTACCATTTATATTAATTGCATTACCACCATCTTCTATCGCTCTTCTACGATATAGAGGGTAACTATCTTTTCCAGTCACAGTTTCTTTAAGTAGTTGTCGAGGAAACCTTTTGGTACACTTTCCATTTTTCATGCATGGCGATTTATTATTAAATGCACCGCAAGGACCATGAATCATATTTGACTTAACAATGTTAAATAACAAAGGATCCTCATCTGCGTTTGGTATTTCGGCACAGATAATCTTATCGATTTTATCTGGTCTTATTTTATTTTCTAACCAATGTAAAATATGAATATGTGGTAAGCCCCGCTTTTGCCATTCCACAGAGTACATGAAACATTGCACGCTTCCAAACAAAGAACCTTTTATCAATAGTGACATTAAAGCTTTAACTTTTAAATGAAAAACTCGAGCTATAATATCGTGACGATCATGTGGCTTTTGACCCGGTATCAAAACACTTTTGCTGTCATTCCATTGTGGATTGCAGGTGAATGTTATGAAAAGATCTGGTCGCCCATAATGGCGAACATATGTCATAGCATCTTGAGTCTTTTCATGCATATATCGTGCAGAGCTTGTAAAAGAAGTTGAGCTGCTTCAACATCTTGTTGGCCTATTGCATCTTGTAGATGTATATAGCTATCTGCTCTGAGTTTCGTTTGATTGTAGCGAATATAATTTAACCTTTCTGTTTCAATTTTAGCATACATATCAACCAAAAACTGACTAAAAACGAAACGACAATAAATTAAATGATTTATCTCAGATTGACGAATCATTATTTTATAGCTGTAAAAGCTTAACGCAGTTATCATTTTTTTTGGTTCCTCCTTTTTATACCCTTAACCCATAAAATGGGTAAATAAGGGTATAGGTTTTATGCCAAAGTATGTAACAGGCAGGAGGAAGCATCTCCGACCCCATAAAGTGTATACATTCTTGATCAGCATCAACAGCCGAGACGATATAGCCATGTCCGTCTGTATGAACGCGTGGATCTCAGAGACTACAAGAGCTAGAGACTTAAGATTTTGGATATAAGTTCTCCTATACCATAAGCAGAACAAGTTTGCTTCAAATTATCGATAACTATTCTGGTTTCCGAAAGACACATGGAATCGATAACAAAAAATATCGAATTTGGAAAATGTAAAACCAAGGGTCAAAGTAATGGGTAATGATAGAACTTTTCTGAAAATTTCATCCAAATCGGTTAAGAAACACCGGAGATATCGAATTTAATCGATTGAAGTTAAGTTAGTATACCAAAGTCAATTGTAAATTTAATATATTTATTGCAACTGGGTTCAGGGTATCTTCTAGTTGGGCTCTCCCAACTAGAGCCTTCTTACATGTTTTTCTTGGGCTTAACAGAACCTTCATGTTTTTTTAAGTCCCTCTTGCCTGAAGAGCATTTGAGGTCCGCTTTGCAAGATTTGCAATAAAGATAACAATTACCCTCAATGCTTTTCGTCAGCCAGGAGGAATTCTTTTTTACCAAACTGGTGAGTAATTAGCATCGTAGTGTACTTGCCTTTTTATACCCTTAACCCATAAAATGGGTAAATAAGGGTATAATGGTTTTGTGCAAAAGTATGTAACAGGCAGAAGGAAGCATCTCCGACCCTATTAAGGATATATATTCTTGATCAGCATCAACAGCCGAGACGATATAGCCATGTCCGTCTGTCCGTCCGTCTGTCCGTCCGTCTGTCCGTCTTTATGAACGCGTGGATCCCAGAGACTGCAAGAGCTATAGACTTCAGATTTTGGATTTAAGTTTTCCTATACCATGAGCAGAACAAGTTTGCTTCAAATTATCGATAACTATTCTGGTTTCCGATAAACACATGGAATCGATAACAAAAAATATCGAATTTGGAAAATGAAAAAATGAGGATTGAAGTAATGGGTAACAATGGAACTTTTCTCAAAATTTCGTCCTAATCGGTTAAGAAACAACGGAGATATCGAATTTAATCGCTTGAAGCTAAGTCAGTATACCAAAGTCTTACATACATTTAATTTATTTATTGCAACTGGGTTCAGGGTATCTTGTAGGCGGGCTCTCCCGACTAGAGCCTTCTTACTTGTTTAATAATGGATTCCATTGTGGTATATCCTCTGAATAGCCATCTTCGCCATAAGGAAATAGCAAAGGGTACTGTCAGGCATCGTATGATCGATGCACCTCACTTATACGATGTTATTTTATTATTCTGGCTTTCAATAATAATATTGCGCTTTTCAAATTGCTGACCAACAATAACTAAAGCTACTTCTCTTGATTGAGGTGCATTGAAAAGCCATTTGTGAGCACCATCGGGTGTTCGATCAGCATGTTAATCAGTTTATAGTCTTTGGTAGTTGTTGGTATTTTATTGAGAGCCATTTTTAGATCTTTAAAATAACGATTATGCCGATGAAACATACATTGAAGATCCTTTACTACGCTACAATGAACATTTGAAATATTTTTGCAACGTAGTTGAGCTTCCTTTTCATCATCACCTGCATTTCTTCATTTGGCAAAGGTCGGACACTACCAATTAAGTGATACACTTGTCCTTGGCCTTGAAAGGTTGACCGAATTTCATTTATAGTGTTTGCACTTCCAAAAGAAGTCATTTGAAAGCAGCTGTATTTTTTTATACGATCAATGAAATGATCATGGTTGGGATGTCCACCAATTATTAAGCTTTTAAGTGGATCAGGCAAACTTTCATTTTGTGAGAGTTTAACTTTTCCTGCCTTGCAACAGATACCCAAATGCTCATTTTTTCCATTTTAAAGCATTACAATTTTTGCACATCAGATTCATACGACTAAGTTGAGTAATTTTATCTGACTTGTAAGCTATAAGCCGCCTGCACAAAAAGCAAGCTGGGACAACGATGGCTGTGAAGGTGCAAGCAGACGAAGTGCCTGGCACCTCTTCTGCTGCAGCATCCACCGATGAGGCAGCCGAAGCCGAACGATTGCAGCCTGGGAAGCCGAGTTGGACTCGGACTTGTCACGGCTACACGTGCGCAGCGAAGTAGGCTCTGGGAGCGAAGAGAAGCCGTCCGATGATGAGCAGACACCCACCGGGACGTTGTCAGAGGCATATCTGACACTCTCGGAAGGGGAACCTGAGCTCTAAGGATGCTGGCCACCAGCGTGGCACAGATCAACCTGCATCACGCGAGGGCAGCTTCGGCTGTCATCAGCAGGTTGATCTCCAGGTCTGACCTGGGGCTGGTGCTCATCCAGGAGCCATGGGTCGTCAGAGGTAGGATCTGCGGCCTTGACCAAGTAAGTTCGCAACTAGTTGTAGATATGAGGGAGACATCGCCAAGAGCATGCATCTTGGTCCGAAAGAACACTAACTTTCTTTGTCTCTCCAAATTTCTCAGCAGGGATCTCGTAGCAGTGCTAATCACTGGCGTGTTCGCGAGTATGGTGGTGGCGTCAGCCTACTTCCCGGGTGATACTGCGGAGGCCCCCCCAACAGAGGTTCAGGATCTGGTAGCATACTGCAGCAGCAATAGACTCCCATTGCTGCTGGGATGTGACGCAAACGCGCATAGCGTAGCGTGGGGCAGCACGGACAACAACAAAAGAGGTGAGTGTTTGCTTGATTATCGTGTAGCTAAGGACCTTATGGTGTTCAATATGGGGGCTGAACCCACTTTTATCACCAAAAATAGAGCCGAAGTACTTGATATTACTTTCGGCAATGGGAGAGCCTCTGGGCTTGTTTACAACTGGAGGGTCTCAACAGAACCGTCAATGTCGGATCACAGGATCATCCTCTTCGACATAAGTAACAATTTCAGGATTAGTAAAGTCATCAGGAATCCCCGGCGGACTGACTGGCCGCTCTACCAGTCACACCTGGGGTTAAATCTGAGCAAAATAACCGTAGTAGGAGGGTCTCTTCTCAGGAAGAGCTAGAGCAACTCTCGATAGAAGTTGGCGAGACGATTATGCATGCCTATCATGCAAGTTGTCCAACCAACTCCATAGAGTCCAACAGGGACAACCCTTGGTGGAATAAAAAGCTTGGGATGCTTCGAGCAGAGGTCAGGAGGCTGTTTAATACAGCCAAAAAGAATAGTGACAGATGGGATTTATACACCAAGAAACTAACAGAATATAATAAAGAAATCAGGTACAGCAAACGTGCTCATTTCCGGAGATTTTGCTCTAACCTAGAGCAGGCAACACCTGCTGTGAGAGTCTTTAAGTCGATCTCGAAAGGCAAAGTGTTGTCCGAACTCTGCTTAAAGAGGCCAGATGGTTCCTTCACGGAAAATGAGGTGGAAAAGGCAGAACTTCTCCTGCAAACTCACTTTCCACTTTGTAAAACCATCACCAACACTGACAGCTGTTACGAAACGGTTCCCATCAGGAGACCGGACTGGAGCCTGGCTGCAGCCATAGTAACAGAGCAAAGAATAAGATGGGCCATTGGTACGCTTAGTCCTTACAAGGCCCCAGGTACGGACGGTATCCTCCCCGTCCATCTACAGAAGGGGATGGAACAGCTTATGGTGTTCGTCATTCGTATTTTCCGGAGTAGCCTAGCTATGGGCTACATACCTAGGGCATGGAGGACGGCCAGGGTGATCTTTATCCCGAAAGTTTGGAAAAAGGACCCCTTTCACCCCAAATCTTTCAGGCCGATCAGCCTAACTTCCTTCTTGCTAAAATCCCTTGAAAAGATAGTTGATAATCGCATCAGGATCTCGTACCTAGTGTCCAGTCCCCTGCATGATCACCAACATGCCTATAGAGAAGGAAAGTCGACGACCTAGTAAACAGTCTTCAATGCTCAGTGAAGGCCAAAGGCGTTGCTCTTTGTGCCTTCATGGACATAGAGGGTGCTTTTGATAACACAGCACATGATGTTGTGGTTAGGGCGCTTCAGGGAAAAGGGGTTGAGCCAGGACTCACTCTCTGGCTAAGCAAGCTCCTTGACTCTAGAATTGCGGAAGTCACTGTCAACAATTTGACGGTCAGGACCCAAACCACCAGAGGCTGTCAAACTTACAGATAATGGATTTGAATGCCAAGGCTACGCTGATGACATTACCATTGTCTGTAAAGGCAACTTCGAGAACACGCTATGTGATAGAATAACTCTGGGTCTTAAACTTTGCTTGGACTGGTGCAAAGACGTGGGGCTGATAATCAATCCAGCAAAAACCACAATTGTCGCCTTCACCAATCGTTACAAGTTAAAGTCCATAAGACCCATATCTATTGGGGGTACGGTAATCCCACTCTCTACGGAGATAAAGTATCTCTACGGAGTATCAGGGTTATCTTGGACAAGAGACTACTGTGGAGACATATTGAGCTCGTGGTACGCAAGGCTACAATAGCCCTAATGTGCTGTAGATCTCTCGCAGGAAAAAATTGGGGTGTGTCCCCAAAAATCCTTCTGTGGATGTACACAGCAATGGTGAGGCCCATAATCAGCTACGGCGCTGTGGTATGGGCGGGATGTGTTGACCTGGATGTCACTAAACGGCAACTGGGCAAACTCCAGAGACTTGCCTGCACGTGCATCTCGGGCGCAATTCGTACGTGCCCATCCTCTGCTCTGGACGTACTGCTAGGACTTCCGCCTTTGTATGTCTACATCAAACACAGTGCGAACAGGTCTATTATGAGAGTGGCAGGAGCGAACGCAATCACCTCTGTCACTAGCGCAACTGGCACACTGTTGGCCTTTCCGCAAGATGCGCAGATGGCCCTTTTTAGTTTCGAGAAGCTCTTTAAAACCATATATTGGGTACCGGGACATGCGGGTGTTCCCGGTAATGAGGTCGCCGATATTTTGGCCAGGAGAGGAGCTAGCACTCCTTTCCAGGGCCCTGAACCTTTCTGTGGGCTAGGACCAGGGTTTATCAGTCAGAGCAGTCGCATCGATCTGCTTAACGCATGTGAGGACGCTTGGCGGTTTTCACATGGGGCAAGACAGAGCAAGCGACTGTTAGGTAGTTACAACAAGAAGAGAACTGAAGACTGTCTGAAGCTGAGCAAAGGATCTCTTCGGATAGTCACGGGCTTCTTGACCGGGCACTGCAGACTGCGCAAGCATCTGCATAATCTCAGGTTAGGGGAAGACAGTCTTTGCAGACTGTGTCTGGAGGGGGATGAGACTCCAGAGCACCCGCTTGAGGAGTGTCCCGCCATCAGCCGACTGAGGCTCTCTCTTCTGGGGAGCCTCTTTCTGTCTACAGAGAAGATGAGGGCTCTCCGACCATGTCACATCGTCGCGTTCCTGCGATCGATCGGGCTGTTCGGGGAGTTGTAACCCACAACAGTTAGAGGGCACAATAGATCCTAGTGGTCGCAGTGCATGATCCTCGTTCCAAATAATAATAATAATAATAAGCTATTTCGAAATCATAGTTTAAGCCAGACATGGCTTTAACACTCAATGCACGCAAACGCCTTTCTTGACGTGCATTAGGATTATTAGCGTGATGTCTTCTCACTGCAATTCTATGAGCTTCAGGATTATTAGCCTGATCTCTTCTCACTACAACTCTAATAACATCAGGATTATTAACACGATATATTTTTGATGCTTCTATGCGCTTACCCCTATTGATATCACTATTTTTTTCTAATGAACGTTTTTTTTTACCTTTCTGTACTCGATACCGAAGGTAAAGAGTATATTGAGTTTGTGCCTCACAACTCTGGAAGATACACGCATTTCCGTTTTTGACGCAGCGTTGTGGAGCTAGAGCCTCCAAATTTAGTATTAAGATAGCTGGTAACGACCCCCAAAGAACTGCATCAAAGTTTTTGAGCCACGCCTACCTTTTCCGCCCCCAGCCCCCCCCGCATTATGAAATCAGAAATAGCTTTATCTCCCACAGTTTTTTAGCTAGAGCCACCAAATTTGGTGGCAAGATAGGTGATGATGACCCCCCAAAAACCGCATCAAAAGTTTGGATGACACGCCCACCAATACTGCCCCAGCCGCCCCCATCCACCCCAACGCTTCGTCAAAAACGGAAATGCGTGTATCTTCCAGAGTTGTGAGGCTAGAGCCACCAAATTTGGTAGGAAGATAGCTGGCAACGACCCCCAAAAATCTTCATCAAAAATTTGGAGCCACGCTTACCCATTTCGCCCCCCTTTCCCCACCTTTTACAAACATTTAGCTAGAGTCACCAAATTTGGTATGTAGACAGCAATTGACATTCCACACAGATCTGCATCAAAACTTTGGATGCCACGCCCACCCATACCGCCCCCAGCCCCCCTTTCCCCACTTTTTACAATTTTCGAGCTAGAGTCACCAAATTTGGAAGGAAGATAGCAATTGACATTCCACACAGATCTGCATCAAAACTTTGGATGCCACGCCCACCCATACCGCCCCCAGCCCCCCTTTCCCCACTTTTTACAATTTTCGAGCTAGAGTCACCAAATTTGGTATGAAGATAGCAATTGACATTCCACACAGATCTGCATCAAAATTTTGGATGCCACAACCACCCATACCGCCCTCAGCCCCCCTTTCCCCACTTTTTACAATTTTTGAGCTAGAGTCACCAAATTTGGTATGAAGATAGCAATTGACATTCCACACAGATCTGCATCAAAACTTTGGATGCCACAACCACCCATACCACCCCCAGCCCCCTTTCCCATTTTTTTAAACGAACTTCGAGCTAGAGTCACCAAATTTGGTATGAGGATAGCAATTGACATTCCACAAACATTGGCACCAAAAATTTGGATGCCACGCCCAGCCATACTGCCCCCAGCCCCCATTTCCCCACTTTTTACAAACTTCGAGCTAGATCCACCAAATTTGGTATGAAGATAGCAATTGACATTTCACATAGATCTGCAGTAAAAATTTCGATGCCTCACCCACCCATACCGCCCCCAGCCCCACTCTCCTCACCTTTTACAAACTTCGAGCTAGAGTCACCAAATTTGGAAGGATGATAGTTGGTGGCATCCCCATCTGCATCGGAGAATCTTTAAGGCAGCGTAAGCCCTTGCCCCATACGTACCCCTTTGCAATCAGGCCTCTTTTTAAGCGGTTTTAATACTGGTATCTAGTATGCCGCAGTCGGTTGCGTCCAACTGTAACGTTTCCACTTGTTTTCTGTTTTGTCAGAGAATCGACTACGTCTTTTAACAGGATTTTTAACATTTTTAGTTATACATTCACTTGACGTATCAGAATCTTGAGTTAATACTTCTAAAGGAATATAAACATCAAAATGTCCATTCATTAATGGACCGGCAAAACGCAATCTTTTTACAGGATGCATATTATTTCCAAATGCTTTTAATAATTTTCCATTTTGAAAAACTTGAAAATTTACAGCATAAGCTTCTGCTGCTGCTTGAAGCTCACATGCAGTTCCATAAGTGTTTGAATTTGACATATCGCACTCATATTGTTCAGAAGAGCTATAACACTCTCCATTTAAGTTTATGCTGAAGCAAGCAAAAGTTTCCCAGTTGGTTACAACATGTTCAACAATATTTTGGCGTATGGTGCCATGGAAGCCTTGCCTACCAAATAAATTGTAGGAAATAGATCTAAAAAGGCAGGCTCCATCACCAATTATGTTAACAACTGAATGCGGCACCAAAACACCACTAATATCTAAAGTTTCAATAGACATATTTTAATTTGGCTGTGAGTCAATTGACTTCACTGTAAAACGGTTGTTGCAACGTTACAGTGTCTATACGTAAGTATAGAATTCAATAAAATTGAATATACCAACTTATATAAATTTAATAGAATATTCAGACTGCTTAGTTTTATTTGATTTTTAAATGCACTAAAGCAGCGTCTATATAACTATTATATTATATGCAAAACAGAAGACAACTATATATAATGTTGCTTCAATTATTAAGTCGAAAATCGACTTAATTTTCTTGTATTTAAAAAAACAACAAAATAAATTAAAATACGTTGATCGTTATTTAAATATTTAAATAATAGCAATTAAATTGTATTATAACTTATGATAAAATACGTATTTTATGTGAATTTATATATATACGTATTTTAAAGGAATGTATATATGTACCAATATAATACGAAAATCAGAATATTGAAAAACTCACTGATTCAAAAAGTAACTTTCGATGTTATTATTATCCTTAATATAAACAATATTAAAAATCTCATTGAAACGAAAAGTAACTTTCTTTGTTCACATTAAATATGAACTAAAATGCATAACCAATTCCCTACCATTGTATGCAAAAACATAATATTGGAAAGAGCATTACAGTTATTCCCCTAAGCAACATACAACGCTTGCACTTAAGAGCTAGGTTTGGTTGGAGCAAATTAGACAATGCCATTCCCTTAACTGCAGCCTCTTAGTTATGGCAAGCTTAGCTTAGTGAGTGCGTAGGAGATAGGGATATTAAGATTTATGTGTGACATGCAAAGCGCGCATAAACAAAAAAGTGAGCGTAAATGGGCAAAAACAAAGACGCATAATTGCATTCAAATTATGTTAAGTCTAGCGGCAGTCATAAGAGCGACGCGCGCACTGATCAAGCTTTAAGCCGCTTTTTGTGCTGCAGCATGTATTCGCTCAGCTGTGCATGTTGCTTGCAGTGAGTACCACTTACAGTTATATTTCTTCTTCTTTGTTCTTCTCTCTGTTATCTTACTGTGGCTACAATACTCTTCTTAACCCATAAAGTGCCCATTAAAAGATGTAAATTTTAGTAAAAGTCAATTTTTGAAACTTTTTTCCAAAAAGATCAAATTTTATAATAAAAAAGAAAAACAAATTGAATTGCAAGATAAAAACAAGTAAGAAGGCTCTAGTCGGGAGAGCCCGACTAGAAGATACCCTGAACCCAGTTGCAATAAATAAATTAAATTTATTTGGTATACTGACTTAGCTTCAATCGATTAAGTTCAATATCTCCGGTGTTTCTCAACCGATTTGGACGAAATTTTCAGAAAAGTTCTATCATTACCCATTACGTCAACCCTCATTTTTAGATTTTCCAAATTCGATATTTTTTGTTACCGATATTATGTGTATATTGGAAACCAGAATAGTTATCGATAATTTGATGCAAACTTGTTCTGCTCATGGTATAGGAGAACTTATATCCAAAATCTGAAGTCTCTCGCTCTTGTAGTCTCTGAGATACACGCGTTCATACAGACGGACAGACGGACAGACAGGCGGACCGACGGACAAGGCTATATCGTCTCGTCCGTTGATGCTGATCAAGAATATATATACTTTATGGGGTCGGAGATGCTTCCTTCTGCCTGTTACATACTGTTGCACAAAACCATTATGCCCTTATTTACCCATTTTATTAAATCTGAGCAGACTAAACCATAGTAGGAGGGTCTCTTCTCAGGAAGAGCTAGAGCAACTCTCGACAGAAGTTGGCGAGACGATTATGCATGCCTATCATGCAAGTTGTCCAACCAACTCCATAGAGTCCAACAGGGACAACCCTTGGTGGAATAAAAAGCTTGGGATGCTTCGAGCAGAGGTCAGGAGGCTGTTTAATACAGCCAAAAAGAATAGTGACAGATGGGATTTATACACCAAGAAACTAACAGAATATAATAAAGAAATCAGATACAGCAAACGTGCTCATTTCCGGAGATTTTGCTCTAATCTAGAGCAGGCCACACCTGCTGTGAGAGTCTTTAAGTCGATCTCGAAAGGCAAAGTGTTGTCCGAACTCTGCTTAAAGAGGCCAGATGGTTCCTTCACGGAAAATGAGGTGAAAAAGGCAGAACTTCTACTGCAAACTCACTTTCCATTTTGTAAAACCATCACCAACTCTGACAGCTGTTACGAAACGGTTCCCATCAGGAGCCCGGACTGGAGCCTGGCTGCAGCCATAGTAACAGAGCAAAGAATAATGCCATGTTCCGATATAGCACTTAATCGCGCGATTAGGGTCATTAACGAGATTAAAGCACTAATCTACATATAATCGCGCGATTAACTCATACAAAAACTGTCAAACGTAATCCTCTCATTGACGAGATTACCTGCTAATCTAGTTGATTAGCGTCAATGCAACCCTGTTTTTGTCTAACATAAACGACAGATGGCGCTGTTTTTACCATACGAGAACAGCTGTTATTTGTTATTGTGGGTTTATTTGCAATTTGTAAGAAAATATGGCAGCAAAAAAGAAAAGAATAAATTGGTGCGATGGGGCAGAAATCTGCCTCATCGAGATATGGCAGAGCAGATTGCAACAACTTCGATCTGCTAGGAAAAACTCGCATATATATGAGGAAATGGCGGTAGAGATGCGGAACTTTGGCTATCACTTCACGGGCGCAGAAATAAAATATAAAGTGCACAATTTTACAAATAGATACAGGTATGTACAATTTTTTATATGTAAAAACACTTATAAATATGATAAATTTATTGAAAATTGTATTCACAGACAAGAGAAGACAAAAATTGGCCCGTCTAGGAGTGCGCCATCTTTATGGAAGCACTATGCTGCTGTGCACCAAATATTGAATGGCTGCAAAAGTATTGACACTGAAGCAATTGTGGAAGACAGTATTATGGGTAAATATAATATTTTATACTAAAAAGTATTATTATCCATAGAAGAAAGTTATGATTCGTTGAATGTGGATTCTTTAACATATTCTGCACCTGCAACTCCAATGTCGCCTTCTCCAACATCGCCAAGAATGCTATTTAATGAAACGCCTTCAGCAACATCAGATTCCGAATGTGAGCGCTCATCTAAAAAGAAAAAACAAAGCTTTCAGGCGAAGATATGCGATTATATGGAGTAGTCCTCTAAGGATTTTAAAGAAGCTCTTAAAGAGAATAAAGAAATAGAGGAGAAGAAGGTGGTACTTTTGGAACGCTGCGTTTCAGATTTTAGTGAACTGAAAGACGCTATGGTATCATTTTTAAAAAAACAATAATTAATATAATAAAATATGTACTTACAAATGAAAGATGTCAATGCTTTACGTATATCCTCTGCTCTACCAACATTTTGAGTAATAATTGTTATGTCTGGTGAATGTCTTGCATGGTCGATCATTTGCTGTGATGCCAACCAACTTTCATTTACCTCGTCATTTTCGTTGTTAAGAAAATTGTGCAGTGCACAACACGCCTTGATGATCAGTGTAGCATTGTCCACTTGGTTATCGATACCCTTTCCGATTCTCCTAAATCGAGCTTTCAAGTGGCCAAATGCGTTTTCAAGTACCCTCCTGCATTTAGAAAGGCGATAATTGAACGCTTTTTTATCCGCTGGTTGTGCAACAGTGAAAGGGTACGGTTTCATAAGCTCATCACCAAGTCTAAATGCAGAGTCTCCTATTATGAAAACCGGTACTCTTGTGTTGTTCGTGTTTCTTGCCATATCATTTAAAAGCTCACAGTTTTTGAGTTCTCGCTTGAGCAATGATTTTTCATAAATGTTAGAATCATGACAGCGACCTGGGCTACCAACATTTACGTAAATGAAACGACACCTGAAGAAGACTTATTATGTTATACATTCTATTAGCAATAGTAGTTGTTTACAAACCTTGCATCTACTAAAGCTAGCAAAACTGTAGAGTACCATCCTTTGTAGTTATGATAATCTACAGCGTCTTCTGTAGATGGGTGAATTGCTATATGACATCCATCTGAAAATGTGGAGTGATATTATACAAATTTAAAAGTATTGAAAAAAAATCTTACCAATAGCGCCAAGGCATTGCGGAAATCCCATACCTTCAAATCCACATACGCACTCTTCAACTTTTCCAGCTGTCAATGGAAAATTTTGAAGATACAGAGGTCGTAATTGCTTCCAAGTCTCTCTACAAAAGTCCAACACTATTGTGCACACTGTCGACTTTCCAACTCCGAACATGTTTGCTATGGTCCTGTACTCAGCTGATGAACCTAGCGCGTACATTGCTATTGCAACACGTTTTTGTAGAGGAATTGCCTTTCTATAAGTGGTATCTTTTTTTTCTATATTTTTTACCAGCTCACAAAGCTTGTTGAAAGATTTGCGGTTCATGCGCAAATTGCTCTTAAAGAAAGCATCTGAGCAGTTTTGGCAATCAATTTCCCAGAAAAATTGTGAACGTTCCTAAAAGAAAAACACTTTTAGATACACACATATATACACATAATAATAAGTTAATACATATTTTTCTCCAGCACTTTTCATCACAGATGCCTCAGATATGGCTGCACATAACGTGAGGTGCATTTCATATTTCATTAGCAAAGGATTCCTTTGTGCTCTTGAAGTATTGAATAAATCCTCCATTATTTTCGTCATATCCAGCATTTTTATATAAAAAAAAATAATTTTAATAATATTTGGCGGCATTTTTATTCACTAATGCTTAATATTTATTCACTAATGGTTAATTTTAATTTTCTCTGCTGTTTGTTATTTAATTTTGTTCATTTATAAATGTAAACAAACCAATGTCAAACTTAATCTTGTGCGAATCAGCTGATTGCTGTGTGAACGCATAAGATTATCGGTGGTAGATTATCGTAATCACGCGATTAATTTTTCATAGTGTGAACATGGCATAAGATGGGCCATTGATACGCTTAGTCCTTACAAGGCCCCAGGTACGGACGGTATCCTCCCCGTCCATCCACAGAAGGGGATGGAACAGCTTATGGTGTTCGTCATTCGTACTTTCCGGAGTAGCCTAGCTATGGGCTACATACCTAGGGCATGGAGGACGGCCAGGGTGATCTTTATCCCGAAAGTTTGGAAAAAGGACCCCTTTCACCCCAAATCTTTCAGGCCGATCAGCCTAACTTCCTTCTTGCTTAAAACCCTTGAAAAGATAGTTGATAATCGCATCAGGATCTCGTACCTAGTGTCCAGTCCCCTGCATGATCACCAACATGCCTATAGAGAAGGAAAGTCGACGACCTAGTAAACAGTCTTCAATGCTCAGTGAAGGCCAAAGGCGTTGCTCTTTGTGCCTTCATGGACATAGAGGGTGCTTTTGATAACACAGCACATGATGTTGTGGTTAGGGCGCTTCAGGGAAAAGGGGTTGAGCCAGGACTCACTCTCTGGCTAGGCAAGCTCCTTGACACTAGAACCAGAGGTTGTCCACAGGGGGGTGTCCTATCACCTCTCCTCTGGAGTCTCGTGGTGGACGAGCTACTAGTCAAACTTACAGATAATGGATTTGAATGCCAAGGCTACGCTGATGACATTACCATTGTCTGTAAAGGCAACTTCGAGAACACGCTATGTGATAGAATAACTCTGGGTCTTAAACTTTGCTTGGACTGGTGCAAAGACGTGGGGCTGATAATCAATCCAGCAAAAACCACAATTGTCGCCTTCACCAATCGTTACAAGTTAAAGTCCATAAGACCCATATCTATTGGGGGTACGGTAATCCCACTCTCTACGGAGATAAAGTATCTGGGGGTTATCTTGGACAAGAGACTACTGTGGAGACAGCATATTGAGCACGCGGTACGCAAGGCTACAATAGCCCTAATGTGCTGTAGATCTCTCCCAGGGAAAAATTGGGGTGTGTCCCCTAAAATCCTTTTGTGGATGTACACAGCAATGGTGAGGCCCATAGTCAGCTACGGCGCTGTGGTATGGGCGGGACGTGCGACCTGGATGTCACTAAACGGCAACTGGGCAAACTCCAGAGACTTGCCTGCACGTGCATCTCGGGCGCAATTCGTACGTGCCCATCCTCTGCTCTGGACGTACTGCTAGGACTTCCGCCTTTGTATGTCTACATCAAACACAGTGCGAACAGGTCTATTATGAGAGTGGCAGGAGCGAACGCAATCACCTCTGTCACTAGCGCAACTGGCACACTGTTGGCCTTTCCGCAAGATGCGCAGATGGCCCTTTTTAGTTTCGAGAAGCTCTTTTTAACGGAGTTTAGCAATAAAGCAGAATGGACTAGTCTGTCCACCACCTATAATGTGAAACCACATGCTATTAGATGGTACACGGACGAATCATTAACAGATGAGGGTGCTGGAGCTGGAGTCTGCGGACCCCGGCTTAAGTATCATGAGCCCCTGGGCAAATTCGCCAGCATTTTCCAAGCGAAAGTGCACGCGACTGAAAGATGTGCAACCTTCAACTTCGAGAGGGGATACGTTCATAGAGACATAGCCATTTTCTCCGACAGCCAGGCAGCGATCAAAGCACTTAGTGCTTATAAAATCGTTTCCAAACTAGTTTGGCAATGTATTGAAGCACTCAATAGGTTGGGTAGTAATAACAAAGTCACCATATATTGGGTACCGGGACATGCGGGTGTTCCCGGTAATGAGGTCGCCGATATTTTGAGAGAGGAGCTAGCACTCCTTTCCAGGGCCCTGAACCTTTCTGTGGGCTAGGACCAGGGTTTATCAGTCAGAGCAGTCGCATCGATCTGCTTAACGCATGTGAGGACGCTTGGCGGTTTTCACATGGGGCAAGACAGAGCAAGCGACTGTTAGGTAGTTACAACAAGAAGAGAACTGAAGACTGTCTGAAGCTGAGCAAAGGATCTCTTCGGATAGTCACGGGCTTCTTGACCGGGCACTGCAGACTGCGCAAGCATCTGCATAATCTCAGGTTAGGGGAAGACAGTCTTTGCAGACTGTGTCTGGAGGGGGATGAGACTCCAGAGCACCCGCTTGAGGAGTGTCCCGCCATCAGCCGACTGAGGCTCTCTCTTCTGGGGAGCCTCTTTCTGTCTACAGAGAAGATGAGGGCTCTCCGACCATGCCACATCGCCGCGTTCCTGCGATCGATCGGGCTGTTCGGGGAGTTGTAACCCACAACAGTTAGAGGGCACAATAGATCCTAGTGGTCGCAGTGCATGATCCTCGTTCCAATAATAATAATAATAATAAGCTATTTCGAAATCATAGTTTAAGCCAGACATGGCTTTAACACTCAATGCACGCAAACGCCTTTCTTGACGTGCATTAGGATTATTAGCGTGATGTCTTCTCACTGCAACTCTATGAGCTTCAGGATTATTAGCCTGATCTCTTCTCACTACAACTCTAATAACATCAGGATTATTAGCACGATATATTTTTGATGCTTCTATGCGCTTACCCCTATTGATATCACTATTTTTTTCTAATGAACGTTTTTTTTTACCTTTCTGTACTCGATACCGAAGGTAAAGAGTATATTGAGTATGTGCCTCACAACTCTGGAAGATACACGCATTTCCGTTTTTGACGCAGCGTTGTGGAGCTAGAGCCACCAAATTTGGTAGGAAGATAGCTGGCAACGACCCCCAAAAATCTTCATTAAAATTTGGAGCCACGCTTACCCATTTCGCCCCCCTTTCCCCACCTTTTACAAACATTTTGCTAGAGTCACCAAATTTGGTATGAGGATAGCAATTGACATTCCACAAACATTGGCACCAAAAATTTGGATGCCACGCCCAGCCATACTGCCCCCAGCCCCCATTTCCCCACTTTTTACAAACTTCGAGCTAGATCCACCAAACTTGGTATGAAGATAGCAATTGACATTTCACATAGATCTGCAGTAAAAATTTCGATGCCTCACCCACCCATACCGCCCCCAGCCCCACTCTCCTCACCTTTTACAAACTTCGAGCTAGAGTCACCAAATTTGGAAGGATGATAGTTGGTGGCATCCCCATCTGCATCGGAGAATCTTTAAGGCAGC
Source organism: Scaptomyza flava (assembly GCA_030179655.1). Lineage (NCBI taxonomy): Eukaryota > Metazoa > Arthropoda > Insecta > Diptera > Drosophilidae > Scaptomyza > Scaptomyza flava. The sequence continues at coordinate 334,609 of JARNME010000234.1, forward strand.
GTAAGCCCTTGCCCCATACGTACCCCTTTGCAATCAGGCCTCTTTTTAAGCGGTTTTAATACTGGTATCTAGTATGCCGCAGTCGGTTGCGTCCAACTGCAACGTTTCCACTTGTTTTCTGTTTTGTCAGAGAATCGACTACGTCTTTTAACAGGATTTTTAACATTTTTAGTTATACATTCACTTGACGTATCAGAATCTTGAGTTAATACTTCTAAAGGAATATAAACATCAAAATGTCCATTCATTAATGGACCGGCAAAACGCAATCTTTTTACAGGATGCATATTATTTCCAAATGCTTTTAATAATTTTCCATTTTGAAAAACTTGAAAATTTACAGCATAAGCTTCTGCTGCTGCTTGAAGCTCACATGCAGTTCCATAAGTGTTTGAATTTGACATATCGCACTCATATTGTTCAGAAGAGCTATAACACTCTCCATTTAAGTTTATGCTGAAGCAAGCAAAAGTTTCCCAGTTGGTTACAACATGTTCAACAATATTTTGGCGTATGGTGCCATGGAAGCCTTGCCTACCAAATAAATTGTAGGAAATAGATCTAAAAAGGCAGGCTCCATCACCAATTATGTTAACAACTGAATGCGGCACCAAAACACCACTAATATCTAAAGTTTCAATAGACATATTTTAATTTGGCTCTGAGTCAATTGACTTAACTGTAAAACGATTGTTACAACGTTACAGTGTCTATACGTAAGTATAGAATTCAATAAAATTGAATATACCAACTTATGTTAATTTAATAGAATATTCAGACTGCTTAGTTTTATTTGATTTTTAAATGCACTAAAGCAGCGTCTATATAACTATTATATTATATGCAAAACAGAAGACAACTATATATAATGTTGCTTCAATTATTAAGTCGAAAATCGACTTAATTTTCTTGTATTTAAAAAAACAACAAAATAAATTAAAATACGTTGATCGTTATTTAAATATTTAAATAATAGCAATTAAATTGTATTATAACTTATGATAAAATACGTATTTTAAGTGAATTTATATGTATACGTATTTTAAAGGAATGTATATATGTACCAATATAATACGAAAATCAGAATATTGAATAACTCACTGATTCAAAAAGTAACTTTCGATGTTATTATTATCCTTAATATAAATAATATTAAAAATCTCATTGAAACGAAAAGTAACTTTCTTTGTTCACATTAAATATGAACTAAAATGCATAACCAATTCCCTACCATTGTATGCAAAAACATAATATTGGAAAGAGCATTACAGTTATTCCTCTAAGCAACACACAACGCTTGCACTTAATAGCTAGGTTTGGTTGGTGCAAATTAGACGATGCCATTCCCTTAACTGCAGCCTCTTAGTTATGGCAAGCTTAGCTTAGTGAGTGCGGAGGAGATAGGGATATTAAGATTTATAAAATTTATAAACAAAAGAGTGAACGTAAATAACCACAAAGACGCATGATTGCATTCAAATTATTTTATATCTAGCGGCAGTCATAAGAGCGACGCGCGCGCTGATCAAGCTTTAAGCCGCTCTTTGTGATACAGACATGCATATATTCCCTCAGCTGTGCATGCTGCTTGCAGTGAGTACCATGAACATTCATATTTCTTCTTCTTTGTACTTCTCTCTGTTATCTTACTGTGGCTACAAAATATAAGAAAACTTTGTTTTGAAAGCAATCGATGCGTAAAATATTAAATTTTTTTATACCCTGAACCATGAAATGGATTAAAAAACGGTATAATTGTTTTGAGCAGGCAGAAAGAAGCATCTCCAACCCCATATAAAATGTATATATTCTTGATCAGCATCAACAGCCATGTCGATATAGCCATGACCTTCTGTCCTTCTGTCCGTCTGTCCGTCCGTTCGTTCGTATGTATGAACGCGTCAATCTCAAAGACTAAAAGACCTAGAGACTTCAAATTTGGAACATAACTTCTCCTAAGCCATAGGCAGATCAACTTTATTTCAAACTATCGATAACTATTCTTGCTTTTGATATACATATGGAATCGATAACGAAAAAATCTCGAATTAAGAAAACTAAAAAATAGAAGTTGAAACTATGGATAGCTTTATAACTTCCATGAAAATTTGATCCAAATCGGTTAAGAAACACTGGAGATATTTTAGATTAAAGTTAAAGTCAAGAAAAACTCACTTCTGCAAGTCATTTAATACACGGGTTCAGGGTATCTTTTAGTCGGGATTTCTCGACTAAAACCTTCTTACTTGTTTTCAGATTCGCTCGCGCATCGCTCTTCATGTTCGGCGCTAGATGACAAATTATTTTTAAATCGCGCCTTCGTTGTTGGCTATTTCGGCTAACTCTCTTATGTATGCGCGCGCTCTGCAAGTCTAACAAAGAGCGTAGTATCGCTACCTTCTTCACACGCACTGAATCAATGCAAAACATATCTAAGAGGCTGCAGTTAAGTGAATTGTATATTGCCTTTAGCTTTAATTTAGAGTGTGTGCGGAGGAGCTAGGGTTATTAAACTTTATGATTGACATGCAAAGCGCGCACATAAAATAGAGAGTGAACGTAAATGAGCAACAACAAAGGCGCATGATCGGAGCGAGATTTCAAATTATCTGATTATCATAAGAGCAACACACGTGCTTATGTGAACGCCCTTTGCTTATTCAAAATTGTATATCAATAATTTTAGTGTGTTACGTTTTGTCTAAGTTATATAAGCAGCAAGTAGGCGAATCCACCCCCATAACATATTCTGGTGTGGGAAATTTTTCTAGACGCACCAAGTTTTGTTATGTTGTTGTTGATTTTTTAAAATCAATGACACCAACAAAAAGTAGCAGTGCGGGCCCAACAACAACACTGACAACAACAACAAACGCTACGTTGGTCATAAATCAATTGTCAAAGGCACACAAATTTGAAAAAAAAAAAGAATATGCACTGTGCGAAGTGATACATGTACATAAAATTATGAAAATTATTTTCAAGCGCATTGGTCAACTAATTATGTATGCATATATTCATTCAGAAGCGGAAATCCGTTTCTTTTTTGCAAGTGTCGAACCTTTTCCTATGACTTTGCTGGTGCGACGCGAAGGCGTCACTGCGCATTTGTTTTGTTTTTGTATTCTCGCTCGCGATCAAACCCTCAGCTTGTGCGACAATCAGGCGACAGTAGTGGAATGGGTACTTGTTGTAATTGTAATTTGTGTTTTTAAAATGGGTAAAAAGTGCTCCAAATCGTATGGGAGGTACTTGAAGGAGTTGTCCAAATAAAAATTCCCTTCTTAGTGCTCACCTCCTACCTGCATGGAAAATTGTGTGAAAATTTCAGCCTTCTAGCTCTTTTCGATTAGGCTATGGCTCTTCCATTATCATCAGGACAAACTCTTTTATATATATAGAGATTAAGTTAATTAAGACGCACTGTAAATATATTTTATGGCCATTTTAATTAAAGTTATGTATATTAGTATATTATATTGGACGTAGATGTACTAACGAACAGTACAGTCAAGTGGCCCAACGATACCAAGCACCGGCTTGTTAACGCGCGGACCCACGCACAAAGCGACCCACCTCCCGCCCATCCGACCGAGGGGCGCTCCGCTTATCGTGCGGTTACGACGATCGCGAACATGTAGACAAATGACACAAAACTAACTTTTTAAAAGAGCAAGTAGGAGTGGCACTGTGTATTAAGTGGGAAAGATCGTTATAAATAGAACACAGAATACGAAAAGGGTTATGAAGAGCATAATTAGAATTAAAAGTTTGAAGAGATATAGGTACAAAATTTCTAGTATTTCTAATAGGAACAGCAAAGTTAATTTGGTTAATTAATTCAGAAGAATCAATTTCACCATTAATTAATTTGTGAAAAAAGGAAAATGAAAGCATTATTCTACGATCACTCAGAGAAGGAAGATCTATTAGTAAAATTCTACTACGATAAGACGGCAAATTATTGTTAGTGTCCCAGTTAAGACCTCTAAGTGCGAAGAGCAGAAATTGTTTTTGTACCGATTCTATTTTATTCTGATGAATTTCGTATTTCGGAAACCATATACAAGATCCATATTCCAGAATCGGTCGTACAAGAGAAGTATACAGAGTTTTTGTTAAGTAGGGATCGTTAAACTCCTTCGACCAGCGCTTAATGAACCCCAAGACACCAGATGCTCGATTGGAAATTGGAGAAATATGCTTGTCAAACTTAAGCTTTGGGTCCATAACGATGCCCAAATCGTCAACCCATTCAATTCTATCTAGTGTTTTGTTGTTTTACAGCTTAGTTAAAAAAACATTATTTACTCAAAATGTGAATGCATTGAAAATTGCTAATAACGACTATTTTGTAGGAAAAGTGGGCAAAATTGACATATTTAGCAATTTTCAAATATCATAAAAAATACATGGGAAGAGATTTTTGAAAATTTTCTTTTTCAGACACTATTAGAATTGTTCGAAGTAACTTTTTGCATCAAACAATTTTTTGTTTAAGCCAGAAGTAGACTTTTACAAGAATTGAAAATTTTCAAAGGGTACTTAATGGGTTAAGAACAGTACTTTCTCATTCAAACGGAAATTTAATGACCTTTCCATTGATTCCATACTTTGACCATACATTCCATAAAACATTGCGTATACCTCAAAAAACGTGTCGTACGGCTCGTTTAGGAGAACTTATATCCAAAATCTGATGTTTCTAGCTCTTGTAGTCTCTGAGATCCACGCGTAAACCAAATCAAAACATCTTGTTTGTATGAAACAGACGGACAGACGGACGGACAGACGGACGGACAGACGGACATGGCTATATCGTCTCGGCTGTTGATGCTGATCAAGAATATATATACTTTATGGTGTCGGAGATGCTTCCTTCTGCCTGTTACATACTTTTTCGCAAAACCATTATACCCTTATTTACCCATTTTATGGGTTAAGGGTATAAAAACAAGCGTCTAGTAAGATAGGCAGGCAAATATAAGTTTTGCATTGCTGGTCGTACACACTAAAGCAGAATCGACATTAAACAACGCTCGGCACAGCTGAATGTAACAAGCAAAAGCGAAACAATAAATCTGCTGCGCCCGGCACGGCCACATCCTTGGCACAGCAGCAATATTAGAAAACGCTTGGCACAGTCAAATGCAACAAACAAAAGCGAAATAAGAAAACGGCCGTGCCGGAAAAAGCAAAGGCTACAAATACATTAATATGAGCGTCTGAAAAACATGGCCGCGCACGGGCAAATGTAACTATAAAGCAGCGACCGGCAAACTCACACAACTTGTATTGAAAACTGTGTTCGCGCACGAAGAAAACAGTGCACTGAGAAAAATGAAAAAGTTGGCAAATCTAAAAAAAGTTAACGTTATCTTTTATTCAAATTCTTTAACTATTTGGTCTAGGTCTATTTCTTTATTATAGCATTTTATTCTAAGTAGGAAGTCTAAATGTTTACTGGGAATTTTATTTGTATTTTTTTTTTTATGTTGATAACGTTGTTTCGCAATTCGAAGTTGTGGGCGAGTATAAAAAAATTAAAATATATAAATTGTTATAATTTAAAATTTGGTGGAAAGTTAAACATTGTGAAACATTTTTTCATTGAAAAAAATGCATTCATTATTCAGTTTTTTTGCAGTGTTAAATATTTAGCATTCAGAAAAATTGCGCAGCGAGGTCTTGCCTTTGTGAATGCTGAACAGCAACTGACTTGATTTGATTTGCCGAAGTGGGAGCAACACAACTGCCGAAAGCCGAACAGCGTGCGCTAGTATTAGTTTTTTTATAGCGTACAGTGTAAAACGAAAAAATTGCTGCCCTATAGCCAGCTGTAGGAAACGGTAAATTTGCCTGTCGCTGCTATCAAGGCAATGAACGCAGTGCGCGGCCCACCAAAAATCTAGACTTAATGTCTACACCAAGGCATACTTAAGAAGGTAGCCTAATGCGTCGCGTCGCCCTCGTTCTTTTGCCCTATATTTCAGTCTCGAGCCGAGCGTTGTGTGCGACGCATCTCCGCGGACGATTATTTTGCGTTCTGCTTAGTGAGTTTGCTCGAGACTTTTCGATATGCCTCCTCCATATGAATATGTATATGCATGCACGCACACATTTTATTGTGTTGACGCAAGCCAGAAATTCAACGCTCTCTCGCTCTCGCTCTCTTTCGTTCTCATTTTGTGTACACTTTTTAAGGCAAGACGCGAGAGCGAATGCGGCTACCTGGTTAAGTATGCCTTGTGCGTGGCCGTTTAGTTATGTATGTCTCTTTTCCGCTTGTTAAATTTGGCAATACCGAGCGTTTTCTTGTCTTAAGATGGTATTTTATGTCAGTTTACATTCTGCGCGATGCAAGCGGACAACTGGGGAAACAGAAAAAAGCCACTATTTCTTATCACTTGTTTACCTACTACACACGCTACAATGTCAGCTGGTGAGAAGTCGGCCATCATTGTTTAGCTTTTTGTTATGACTGCAAAGTATACGAAGCACAAGACATAATTAGCTGTTGCCGCGGCATAGGGACATAATCTCGCCATTTTCAAAACGTTATAAGATCGCGCCAGGCTATGGCGTTTCCCAACGACATAAGATCGCCGAGAAAAAATGACATAAGATCGCCGACGCACAGTGGCGCCCGTAGAACAAGTCAGGTGTCAAAAGTCAAAAATTGCATGTGCCTCTAACCGGATTTTTTGTTTAGAAGATATAGCTTTTCAAAGTTGTCTGATTTTTTGTGTTACATAAAAATCACAATTTTAAGGAAAATTGGTCGGCTTTGAGATACAATATCTCAAAAACTAAGGTACGGATCGTCATTATTTTTGGTTCTATTGATAGATCTATTTATTAAGAAAAGAATAAAAAAAAATTTTTACAGTTTGTTTTGCGTTTGGCCAGGCAAATCAATATTTACCAACTATCTACTCTTTCACTATTTCTCAACTTTGATGGAAAATAAAAAAAAATTATCACATTTTACATCTGCCATATTTTCAAAATTATTTCTTTGATTATTCCTTTATCTAATGCAAAAAGTTTCAGCTGCCCGTTTTTGCCCCTTTTTTTTTAGATATAAAATAGTGAAAAAAGACATAGTTCCAAAAATGTGTTGCATGCATTTTTGAGCAATTTATGACATATAACCGTGAAAACCCATTTTTATTGTTGTTGTTTCGTTCGTTATTGTTAAGATACTTGATTTTTGTTTTTCATTCTGTAATGCTTACCTGAGATCATTTGTCAAATCCTGGTCCCTAAATTCAGGTGCAGTTACAGGATATACAAATAAATTACCAGGTACGCACCGAATACAGAAATTGCGTTAGCGTACAACTAGTCACACATCCCATTCAGGTAGGCACAAATCTTATTCGGACACGTGCCAAGTACCCAAATTGCATAAATTGACCTTATTGACCTGGACTTATACAAACAATAGGTAAATTTGTTAGGCATGAAAGCTAACTCTTTTCTTGAACCCTTAATCCAAACGGTATCTATCAGGTAATAGATTAGACTATATATTGAAAAAAAAAAACTATAATCCTGGATTCGTCTACGACTGAAAGTTGGCGAGACAAGTACTGTATTACACTTCAAATATGTCGTGGAACAACCATAAATTATTTGACCTGTTTAGGAAGTCAAAAACAGTAACGAATTTCACGGAAGCTGCCTTCGAAGAACTTGATAGTTTATACGGCAATGTACAGAGAAGTGAAAATTTAAAACAAAAACTTGCCTTGACTTATGCCAGACTAAACTCAAGATGGATGCAAGCAAACAGAATGATTGAGAGATTCAACACCAAACACCAGGACTGGCTTAATAGTGATACCATCCTGGATACATTGACAGGAGATGAACCCAGCACATCCACCGGACGAGCAAGAGGAAGGCCTTCAAGGAGATTTTTTGAAAATGATGAAGCTGTAACTCAAATCACAGGGATAAACAACCAAATCGTTAAGAGATTGGGAACGACCTTAAATATTTTGAACTGCAAGGAAAAAGTTGATTCTGCCAAGTATGGAGAATATGCTTCAAAAACAGCATCATTTTTAGCAGAATTATATCCGCAGAAAAAGTTGACCCCGACAGTCCATAAAATATTGGCGCATGGCAAAGATATAATTGAGTATCAGTCTTTGCCAATTAGAGAGCTTTCTAAAGAAGCACAAGAGTCCCTTAATAAGTTTTATAAAAAATACAGATTGCTAAACACTTTCAAAGCATCAAAGGTGAGACAAAATGAGGACCTCTTTAACATACTAGCAGCATCTTCAGATCCACTTATTTCATCACTGAGGCATGTTAAGTCACGAAAAGAATTAGAAAATACTTATAGTTCAGAGATGATTACTCTCTTAGATATACCATCTTTTTCGGATTGTGATGAATATTTTACAAAAAATTAAAAAAAAAAAATTTAAAAAAAATTATTTTTAATTATTATATTATTAATTATAAATTATAAAAACCATTAAAATGAAACGATAAAAATAAAAATATTTAAATAATTTTTTTTTTCCTTCCCGTAAAATTGGTTTTTTCACAAGTTTCAACTTTGCATACCCATAAATAGGCACAGAAAAATCGTAGAATTCATTTTAAATGCTCATCTTATAGGTTGATTAATTATCTATCAGATGATTTTTAAGTTGATCGATTATCTCATTTGGTTCAAAAGTTATGATTTTTGCAACGAAAAAACTCAAATGGCGCCACTGTGCGACGGTGAACTTGTGTCGCTTTAAAACAGCGATCGGCAAACTAACACAACTACAACACTCTTAGTTCTCTGTGCTTGTGTTAAAAACTATGTTCGCGCACGAAGAAAACAGTGGTACACTGAAAAGAATGTACAAGTTGGCAAATCAAAAAAAATTAACGTTATTTTTATACTCGTTACCGAAGGTAAAGAGTATATTGGGTTTGTGCAATGTCCGTCATGGTGTCTGTCCGTCTGTCCGTCCGTATGGTTGCAAGTTTTTTCCACTCCCTTCAAGCTAGAGACTTGAAATTTTCCAATTCTCTTTATCTATGGGATAGTAAATTAAAGTGTTTTACGATTACTAGGGGGCTGGCAAATCGATAAATTCGATAACTCAAAACCGATAAATCCACATATTTCGCACATCCTTACAGCTAGACCTACTAAATTTGGCAAGAAAATAGCTACTAGCAACCCCCAAAAAACAGCATCAAACTTTAGGAGCCGCGTCCACCCATCCCGCCCCCTGTCCCCACCTTTTACAAACTTTGAGCTGGAGTCACCAATTTTGGTATGAAGGTAGCAATTGACATTCCAAATAGATCTGCAGCAAAAATTTGGATGCCACGCCCACACAAACAGCTCCCAGTCCCCCTTTCCCCACCTGTTACAAACTTCGAGCTAGAGTCACCAAATTTGGTATGAAGATAGCAATTGACATTCCACTAAGGTCTGCATCAAAAATTGGTTGCCACGCCCACCCATACCGCCCCCAGTCCCCCGTTCCCCACCTGTTACAAACTTCGAGCTAGAGTCACCAAATTTGGAAGGAAGATAGCAATTGACATTTCACAAAGATCAGCGGCAAAAATTTGGATGCCACGCCCACCCATACCTCCCCTAGCCACCCTTTCCACACCTTTTACAAACTTTGAGCTAGAGTTAGCAAATTTTTAAGGAAGATAGCTGGTGGCATCCTCATCTGCATCGGATAATCTTTAAGGCAGCGTACGCCCTTGCCGCATCCGTACCCCTTTGCAATCAGGCCTCTTTTTACCTGTTTTAATACTGGTATCGAGAATGCCGCAGTCGGTTGCGTCCGACTGCAACGTTTCCACTTGTTTATTTTTAGTTTTTATGTTTTTTAAAGTTCAGAACGTTTCGGTATAATATTCACAATTTTGTCAATTTGGGGTACAATTATTTCGTTATTGTCAATGTAGCAAGCTATGAACTGCAAAAAAATGTAGCATTTTGTTGAAATAATTCCAAGAATCGAATGTTATGCAAAACGCATTCCGCTGATATTTTATCAATCCTTCATCTCCAGTTTCCCACCAATGACCAATAATATTAAATGCTGTTCAGCGATTGCATTTTTGCATATATTTATATATATTTCGATTATTTAATATTCTGAAGCATTGCTCTTGTTGTCAAAATAATATTATATATAAGACTAGTAAGTGGCCCGCTTACTTCGCTGCGCGGATAGTTTATATAAATTTTAGGAATAGAAGATAGATACAAAATAAATAAATTAGAAAATATTTCACAAAATATTAAAGCAAAGTATTTAATATTCCCTTTTCCAAGTCACCATTGAGGTAGAGAATCAGGCGCGTCATTTTTTATTGTGGTTTCCCCTGCAGGCCTTGTCCACTTATTGAATTTAATTTGCAATTATTAACAACTTTTAAAAGCTTCTTTATAAACGATGTTATGATCCGGCCTTATTTTCCCAACACTGTATCGATAGCCAGCTAGCAAATCGGTTACCCAGGGATGGATACGACCTCGATACAGCGTGAGCCGGGTTAACAAAAATTTATATTTTTACAAAAACTAACAAAAAATCAGACTAGCAGCGATAATTCGCACCACCGGACAACTTTAGGACATGCATGGTAAAAATAGATGTTAACTTTTACCCCCCCAATGCGCCCTCCCTACCCATGAATTGGCTGTTTCTTGTTTTATGCCAATTCCCTAATACATGCAACACTAACAACAACAACTTACCCCGACATCGTCCCACCCGCACATAAATTACTACTCACACATGTTTTACATTAACAATAAACAGACATTCATTTATTTATAAATATAATTATATCTAACATTGTTTTTCCTAAAATTAAATTTACATTAAATAAACATAATAAAGAAATAAAACGAATATAATTAAATAAATAAACAAAATAAACAAATATCTAATAAACGATAAACAAAATAAACAATAAACAAAACAGACAGAGAGAATAAATAATTATTAAATTAAATATATAATGAAAATAAATAATAACTAGGGCGAAGATAAATAAATGAATAAATAAGGGCAATAAATAAATAAATAAGGCGAATAAATAAACTAAATCCTATTTCGCAGTCGTTCGCTCGTCGCGGCACACTGTGGCTGTGGCGGCAGCTGCGTTGTTGAGTGTGTGTGCGCGTATTAGTGCGCAGCTCTGTGTGGCTGGCAACCGGCACTTTGAATAATGCGCTCACTGCCGGATTTCTCTTCTATAAATCTTGGTCACTTTTTTTCTAGCCTTTTATATTTAAATTGGCGCACCTCTTGCTGCCACTGAAATTTTCTGCAGATTCATTCCCTCTTCTTCTTCATAACCTACCAGTCACCTATCCAGCCGTCAAACAATCGAATATCGGGTGCCAGCACGACTCTCCACCCCTCGCTCGACAACCACAACCATCGATAGCCCATCGCCGACTTAAACACCACACTCCGGTTCGCTTGCGTCTGCCAAGAACAGGAGTGCCAATTGGAGGCATCTGTTCGCTGCGCTGCCCAACGTAGGCCATCGCCCACGCCCTGAGACTAAGCGTCTCATGCTCTACCGACTGAGCTAGCCGGGCAAAGATCCGCGGCTCCGGGGGGTCATTGCTTAATGTCCTTGGCGTGGAAAACTCCGAGTGGAAGCCCTTGCAAGGTCTCCAGCTCGTACAAACTACGGCCCACTGGTTTGACCACTCGGCACTTAGTGAAGCGGCGACAGAATTTCGCGATGAGGTTTTTTGCAAAGTCGCTCAGAACGAAATTCCGCTAGAAAACTTTTTGACCCGCAGAGAAATGGATGTCTCGGGCCTTCAGGTCATACTGCCTTGCCGACTTCATATACGCCTTGTGCACCGTTTCCCGAATCTTCGCTCTGTAGATCTGCTGCTTCAGCGATCTGTCCAGTGGCTTTATCTCGGCGTCGTTCACGTCGCCCAGCTTCCTGGCCAGCCCATACTCGCTGCCGTTACTCAGCATGTGTTGTCCAAACAGTGCGAAGTATGGAGATGTCCCAGTCGCCGAATGTACTGCACTGCGTCCCACGTCGTCTGGTCAGTCCCGATATGTGTTCGGATTGCTGTCAACACCGACTGATTCACCCGTTGGATTGCGGAGCATGGTTACAGGTGCGGACATGCTTAATGTCGTGATGCTCCAGCAAAGCCTCGAACTCCTGCGACACGAACTGCTTGCCGTTGTCGGTGTGCACGATCTCGGAGACTCCAAATACGGTTTAGACTTTTTCTCTAACTTAAACTAACACAACTACAACACTCTTAGTTCTCTGTGCTTGTGATAAAAACTATGTTCGCGCACGAAGAAAACAGTGGTACACTGAAAAGAATGTACAAGTTGGCAAATCAAAAAAAATTAACGTTATTTTTATACTCGTTACCGAAGGTAAAGAGTATATTGGGTTTGTGCAATGTCCGTCATGGTGTCTGTCCGTCTGTCCGTCCGTATGGTTGCAAGTTTTTTCCACTCCCTTCAAGCTAGAGACTTGAAATTTTCCAATTCTCTTTATCTATGGGATAGTAAATTAAAGTGTTTTACGATTACTAGGGGGCTGGCAAATCGATAAATTCGATAACTCAAAACCGATAAATCCACATATTTCGCACATCCTTACAGCTAGACCTACTAAATTTGGCAAGAAAATAGCTACTAGCAACCCCCAAAAAACAGCATCAAACTTTAGGAGCCGCGTCCACCCATTCCGCCCCCTGTCCCCACCTTTTACAAACTTTGAGCTGGAGTCACCAATTTTGGTATGAAGGTAGCAATTGACATTCCAAATAGATCTGCAGCAAAAATTTGGATGCCACGCCCACACAAACAGCTCCCAGTCCCCCTTTCCCCACCTGTTACAAACTTCGAGCTAGAGTCACCAAATTTGGTATGAAGATAGCAATTGACATTCCACTAAGGTCTGCATCAAAATTGGTTGCCACGCCCACCCATACCGCCCCCAGTCCCCCGTTCCCCACCTGTTACAAACTTCGAGCTAGAGTCACCAAATTTGGAAGGAAGATAGCAATTGACATTTCACAAAGATCAGCGGCAAAAATTTGGATGCCACGCCCACCCATACCTCCCCTAGCCACCCTTTCCACACCTTTTACAAACTTTGAGCTAGAGTTAGCAAATTTTTAAGGAAGATAGCTGGTGGCATCCTCATCTGCATCGGATAATCTTTAAGGCAGCGTACGCCCTTGCCGCATCCGTACCCCTTTGCAATCAGGCCTCTTTTTACCTGTTTTAATACTGGTATCGAGAATGCCGCAGTCGGTTGCGTCCGACTGCAACGTTTCCACTTGTTTATTTTTAGTTTTTATGTTTTTTAAAGTTCAGAACGTTTCGGTATAATATTCACAATTTTGTCAATTTGGGGTACAATTATTTCGTTATTGTCAATGTAGCAAGCTATGAACTGCAAAAAAAATTTAGCATTTTGTTGAAATAATTCCAAGAATCGAATGTTATGCAAAACGCATTCCGCTGATATTTTATCAATCCTTCATCTCCAGTTTCCCACCAATGACCAATAATATTAAATGCTGTTCAGCGATTGCATTTTTGCATATATTTATATATATTTCGATTATTTAATATTCTGAAGCATTGCTCTTGTTGTCAAAATAATATTATATATAAGACTAGTAAGTGGCCCGCTTACTTCGCTGCGCGGATAGTTTATATAAATTTTAGGAATAGAAGATAGATAAAAAATAAATAAATTAGAAAATATTTCACAAAATATTAAAGCAAAGTATTTAATATTCCCTTTTCCAAGTCACCATTGAGGTAGAGAATCAGGCGCGTCATTTTTTATTGTGGTTTCCCCTGCAGGCATTGTCCACTTATTGAATTTAATTTGCAATTATTAACAACTTTTAAAAGCTTCTTTATAAACGATGTTATGATCCGGCCTTATTTTCCCAACACTGTATCGATAGCCAGCTAGCAAATCGGTTACCCAGGGATGGATACGACCTCGATACAGCGTGAGCCGGGTTAACAAAAATTTATATTTTTACAAAAACTAACAAAAAATCAGACTAGCAGCGATAATTCGCACCACCGGACAACTTTAGGACATACATGGTAAAAATAGATGTTAACTTTTACCCCCCCAATGCGCCCTCCCTACCCATGAATTGGCTGTTTCTTGTTTTATGCCAATTCCCTAATACATGCAACACTAACAACAACAACTTACCCCGACATCGTCCCACCCGCACATAAATTACTACTCACACATGTTTTACATTAACAATAAACAGACATTCATTTATTTATAAATATAATTATATCTAACATTGTTTTTCCTAAAATTAAATTTACATTAAATAAACATAATAAAGAAAATAAAACGAATATAATTAAATAAATAAACAAAATAAACAAATATCTAATAAACGATAAACAAAATAAACAATAAACAAAACAGACAGAGAGAATAAATAATTATTAAATTAAATATATAATGAAAATAAATAATAACTAGGGCGAAGATAAATAAATGAATAAATAAGGGCAATAAATAAATAAATAAGGCGAATAAATAAACTAAATCCTATTTCGCAGTCGTTCGCTCGTCGCGGCACACTGTGGCTGTGGCGGCAGCTGCGTTGTTGAGTGTGTGTGCGCGTATTAGTGCGCAGCTGTGTGTGGCTGGCAACCGGCACTTTGAATAATGCGCTCGGGCGCAGGCGCCTGGATATAAATGTCTACGGGCTTTTAAGCTAAACAAACTAGCTTTTTTGCTGGAAATTGAAGCTGCTGACCACCCGGACGGGTTGGCCAATCTCGTCCGGTGGTCTGATTGCCTCCTTCGGCCTTGGAAAACTGGCGGTTGTCGGTGTGTTCCGCACTGCTGCTATCACCAAAACAGCCACTATTAATAATCTTCTCGTTAAATCATTTCTTTCTTATAACTTCTGTGTTGCAAGCGTCTCTAAAATCACTGCCGGATTTCTCTTCTATAAATCTTGGTCACTTTTTTTTCTAGCCTTTTTTATTTAAATTGGCGCACCTCTTGCTGCCACTGAAATTTTCTGCAGATTCATTCCCTCTTCTTCTTCATAACCTACCAGTCACCTATCCAGCCGTCAAACAATCGAATATCGGGTGCCAGCACGACTCTCCACCCCTCGCTCGACAACCACAACCATCGATAGCCCATCGCTGACTTAAACACCACACTCCGGTTCGCTTGCGTCTGCCAAGAACAGGAGTGCCAATTGGAGGCATCTGTTCGCTGCGCTGCCCAACGTAGGCCATCGCCCACGCCCTGAGACTAAGCGTCTCATGCTCTACCGACTGAGCTAGCCGGGCAAAGATCCGCGGCTCCGGGGGGTCATTGCTTAATGTCCTTGGCGTGGAAAACTCCGAGTGGAAGCCCTTGCAAGGTCTCCAGCTCGTACAAACTACGGCCCACTGGTTTGACCACTCGGCACTTAGTGAAGCGGCGACAGAATTTCGCGATGAGGTTTTTTGCAAAGTCGCTCAGAACGAAATTCCGCTTGAAAACTTTTTGACCCGCAGAGAAATGGATGTCTCGGGCCTTCAGGTCATACTGCCTTGCCGACTTCATATACGCCTTGTGCACCGTTTCCCGAATCTTCGCTCTGTAGATCTGCTGCTTCAGCGATCTGTCCAGTGGCTTTATCTCGGCGTCGTTCACGTCGCCCAGCTTCCTGGCCAGCCCATACTCGCTGCCGTTACTCAGCATGTGTTGTCCAAACAGTGCGAAGTATGGAGATGTCCCAGTCGCCGAATGTACTGCACTGCGTCCCACGTCGTCTGGTCAGTCCCGATATGTGTTCGGATTGCTGTCAACACCGACTGATTCACCCGTTGGATTGCGGAGCATGGTTACAGGTGCGGACATGCTTAATGTCGTGATGCTCCAGCAAAGCCTCGAACTCCTGCGACACGAACTGCTTGCCGTTGTCGGTGTGCACGATCTCGGAGACTCCAAATACGGTTTAGACTTTTTCTCTCAAAAATCGAACGATCGACGCCGATGTCGCTTTCGGCATCGCCTTGAGCCACACAAACTTACTGATAAGGTCCAGCAACACAAAAATGTAGGCATTTCTTTGCCTCGACCGTGGATACTTTCTTAAGAAGTCCAAGTACAGTTTCTGCATCGGGCGCTCGGTTACCACCTCCTTTCCCATCTTTGGCCTGCCGACTTGCGTGCTGTGCTTCGCCTCCTTGCACACTTCGCAACTGAGCACGTAAGACCGCACCTGAGCTGCCATCCTTGGCCAAAAGTAAAACTGTCGCAACCTCGCCAACGTTCGGGCTATGCCTCCATGCATACCCTTGTCGCTATCGTGAGCCTGCTGTATCAGCGTGCTAGTCAGTGCCTCCAGCACCCATAGCTGCCACAGAAACTCCTCGCTATCCTCTCGAGCAAACTGGGACCTCTTGAAGAGCAAGCCGTCTTCTATCATCAGGTCCGGAAACCGCTCCGCTTCTGCTTCAACCAACGCTAACCTCTCCAAATACTCCTCGCTTTCGAACGCCGCACAGTGGGGCCTTTGCTCATTTAGCTTATCAAAAATCATATCTTCTAAACTAATGAAGCGATTTCAAAAATTCAAAAATAAAAAGCTTTAAAATGAATGTTCGCCAAGAGTGCTAGGTATCCGTGGTGCTTAAATATTCAAGGTCAAAGTCAAGAGATATTTCCAGCGCATTTTACCTGTAAAATTCCAATAAAAAACGTTTGTTTTTAATCATAACTGAAAATTTTTTATAACTTCAATGACTATTTCGCATTTTTTGTTGTTTTTATTCGATTTTCTAACTTAATTACATAAAATTTAAATTTTTATTTTTGGGTGATTTTTTGAGGTTAATTTTTAATATTTGCTATCGATGGCTGATTTTCAACCAAATAATCATCAACATTAATGCTAGTAAGGTTAACATCTAATAAACTCAACATTTCGGAACTATAGTTGCTATCTTCCAAATCCTTTCGTGATCGCACATGTCTCAGCGATGCAAGAAGTGGATCCGATGAGGCTGCCAGCATGTTGAAAAGGTCTCCATTTTGTCGCACCCGAGAAATTTTGCACGTATAAGTGTATCTGAACCTCTTGTAGTCCTTGTTTTTACATTCCTGTGCTTCTTCGGACAGCTCTCCAATAGGTAAGCACTGATATTCTATTAAGTCCTTTCCATGAGCCAAAATCCTATGTACCGTGGGGGTTAGTTTTTTCTGAGGATACAATCCAGTCAAAAGTTGAGCTGTTTTTGATGCGTGTTCGCCAATTTTTGCACCATCTATCATTTCTTTGCAGTTTATAACATTTAGGATAACAGCAAACCTTTTAATGATCTCATTATGAACACCTGTTATCAAAGTTGTTATTTGATCATTTTCAAAAAATCTCCTCGAAGTATTTCCATCATTCGTATTCCCGTATCCGTGCTTTGGACAGTCAACTTTTATTCCTAGCTTCCGAGAGAACTCAGCTTGTATAACTTTCTTTCTTCTCTGTATATCCTCACGAGGCGTATTATCCGTTTTTGTTTCTCCTGGCCGAGGAAGTGTGTACGCGAGCTTCAGAATAAATTCCATACACTTTATTCTGCAATGCAACGGAGAAATTCCATATTCGTAGCAGTTCTCCTCACCCGTTGAGTCGTCTAAACTGTGAGTCTTTTTGAATTTTTTTACAAATGGGACACCTCAATGTTGAGGAGGTGTTTGTAATTTCATTTAAGACTTTTCCATCAATCATTGTCAGGAAGAAATCAAACTTCACCGTGAATGTTTTTCCACTCTTGGTTTGAAAAACAGTAGGCTTCAGTTGGCTAATTTGATTTTGTATGTCGGTTACAGTTGATTTATTCAATTCAGACGACTCCTTCGCATATTTGAAGAAAATAGGGCGACAATAATGAATCGATGATGGTCGGCGATTTTTCCAATGTTCAGAAGTTTCACTCCTAAGGCGTAAGGGAAGCCATAAACATATTTTCATCAGAAATAGTTTCGTCATCTCGTCATATAATTTGTTTGTATACGCTTTGTCCAGACGATCCATCACATCCCCACTTATTGAGTAGAGTCAGATTTTCAGGAAGAAGCTCGACCTCTCCATCAGGCAAACTTTCAACTATACGCCTAGCAGTGTGATCCATTAAATCCTTGAGTTTTACTTCTACAGATGTCTCTGTTATTATTGTATTAGGTGGCACTGCTTCCTTTTTGGCAAATACAATTTTTTTATATCCGGGAAGAACTTTGACGTTATGTTTTTTTAAGGAGCTGCGTAAAATATTATATTTCTCCTTAGTCAGTCCCAAGTCCATAAATAGGGAAAACTCTTCTTCGTGAGTGTACTTAATTCCGACTGAGTTTGGAGGCGTGGGAATACTTTCCTTAATCCTATACAGCCGTAAAGGACTGGCGACCTGCACAGCTTTCGTAATTGTCGCTCTTGTCCTCTCTTGTTCCTTCATATACTTGGATGAAAGTGCTTCCGACAGATGTTCAGCGGTTAAGCTATCCGTAGCATCCTCAAGCTTACGTTTCCTTGTAACACATGAACACTCCTCCATACTTTTTTGCGGCCTTCCTCTTCCTCAGCTAGTCGATGGGTAAACTTCTTCCTGTTCTGAATATCCGAATGTTGTACATTCCTCCAACCAATTTTCATGCTTTTTTATGAAAGCCGACAAGTTAGCGTGAATGAATTTAATTTGTGTCTGAAGCGCACAACTAGCGTTTTCGAGTACGCCAATCTCTTTAAGCAATGCCACTTGAAAATCGTTAATATTTTCAGAAGCACGAAAAAGTTCAAAAATCTTTGAATTTGTTAAATCCATTATTGCGCTTATTTATCAAAATTTCGTGAATTATATTGAAAAATACTATTCAATCTGAAAATTTCTTATTGTTCGCAGCAATAAACAACAAGTGTTTCCTCTTATGAAGCTATGAAATAACTGTTGCCATCAAGTGACATATTTTGCACTTTATACCATATTTTTGAGTTAGCTAGGTAAGCAAGCAAAATTGGTATAACCCTTTTCCAATTAGCTAGGTAAAAAACAATATATACCTATGGTATTGATTTACATTAAAAATAGGTAAACGGGGAAATACAGAAATTAAAAAAAAATAACCTGTAGTACCGCAACTTTCCATCAAATACAATTATATTTACCTGCCTCCTCTGACCTTTTCCATTCAGGTCATTAGAAAGGATAGGAAGGAAAAAAGGATTAGAAGGGATATATATAGACAGGTAGTACTTATAATACAACATTTAGAAATGTTGTCATTAAACAGCACACACGCTACAGCCAAATTTGTATGCGCTCTTCTTCTTCCTTATACCTGCCGCGTGTTTTTAACTCGAGGTATCCCTAGTCTTTTGGCTCGCGTTTCCAAAATGCAGATTTTCGCAGATTGTGACTATATACATATGAAAGGTATATATTATAGCTTTCAAATGCATGTGGTCTCACCATGACTCTGAGAGATACTTTTTTGTTATAGTCCACGAAAGTTCAAAAAACGCCAAAATTTAGTGTATTTTTTAAACGATTCTAATTTAATGAGTATTTCAGCTATATTTAAACTGTATACAGAAAAACACTGAGATTAAACATACTTTTCAGATAAAGAAAAAAGATCGAAGATCGGTTGTGTACGTCGCCGAATATTCAGTTCGAAAGTGGTAAATTTCTGTAAAAATTGTCATTTTTTCGTACTCACGTAAAATTTCTCAACTTTGAGGAGCTCTACCACCCATAATTATTAGCCGATTTAAAAAATCTTTTGGATCCATAATCTTTGAAGTATTCTCTATCGATTACATATTTCACTTTTGCCAAACGCGTTCATGAAAAAAATGATTTTTGATAAGCTATCCGAGAAAAGGCCCCACTGTGCGCCGTCGTCTCGAACTCGAACAGGTTTAGCTTCTCCACGTCGAAAGGTCGAGAGAGCATGTCAGCCACCACGTTTTCCTTGCCCTTCCGGTGTTCAATGGTGAAGTCAAACGCCTGAAGCGCTGGTGACCACCTCGCCAGCCTTCCGCTCAGGTCCTTGAGTGACATTAGCCATTGGAGACTTGAATGGTCCGTAATGACCGTGAACGGCATCAGCTCCACGTACGGCCTAAAACGCTCGATTGCCTTAACTGATGCCAAACACTCCTTCTCCGCCACGCTTTAGTTCAGCTGAGCTCCACGCAGCGTAGCTGAAAAGAACGCGATAGGCCGATCTGCACCTTCGTCGTCACGCTGGAAAAGAACTGCACCAATCCCCAGGTGGCTTGCGTCGCACTGGATGAAGTAAGGCCGCCGAAAATCTGGATGTACAAGTACCGGCGCGCAGGTTAGTGCCTTCTTCAGCTTATGAAACGATTCGACTGCGTCGTCAGACATCTCAAACTTCTTGTCGATTTTCAGGCAGTTAGTGAGTGGCGCAGATAAGCTCGAGAAATCGCGAATGAATCGCCGGTACCAGCCTGCAGTTCCCAAAAATCTTCTCAGCTGCTTTGTGGTTCTTGGAACGGGAATCTGGGCTATCGCCTCAACCTTGCTCGGATCCGTTCGGAGAGCTCCGTGACCAACAATATACCCTAAGTATCTCAAGAACTTGAAACAGAACTTAGATTTCTGCAAGCTGATAGTGAGATTTGCCTCCTTCAAACATTGTGCTACCTCCTTCAACAGCTGTACATGCTCCTCAAAAGTGCGAGATATGATCAGCAGGTCATCCAAGTAAACGAACACGCGGTTCCGCAGACGTTGTGGTATTACCCGGTCCATCAGACGACACAACCGTTGAGCAGCATTACACAGCCCGAACAGCATCATCCGGAATTGGTAAAGTGGACGACCAGGAATGGTGAACGCTGTGTATCCCCTGCTCTTGGGCTCCAACTCGATCTGCCAGGTCGACACTCCTGATGTAGATGGTGTCATCTACTCGGCTGAGGATGGACTCAATGTTCTGCAGTGGGTAGGCATCCTTCACCGTCACGTCGTTCAGCTTGCGTGCGTCTAAGCACAGTCTATTTTTGCCTGGCTTCCGTACCAACGTCATCCTATTGCTCCTGTAACGAACCTTAAAGTTACGCGGTTTTTAGCTGGGCTAACTCTCGCGGTGCTGAGGGTACGTGCCAACAAATTTATATTTGTGGCGGCTGCGGCAATAAGAACACAATTTGGTTTTATTTTTAATACATATATTTTAAAACTGCACTCTCTGCTAGTTTTCACGTTTGGGTTTTACAATTGCTTTGCACTTAATGATATTTATTATTTGAGTTTAGGGAATCGCACGGCTCTTGTGTCGTGGTTTTATTTGCAATGCTGGCGCTCTCGTTGCACCAAATATTCAGAGTCAATGTTACGCCTACTAAACGAGGTTTTAGCTAGCAACGCCGAATTCGCCAGGCTCTACTATGGCCTCCTTGTTACCACAAGGATTTCGCCAATAATGCCGCCTACTCTCCGGCTCTGGCTTTAGCTTCACCTGTCCTTCGCCAGGCTCACTTGTCTGACACTTGGTTTTAATTTGAGGTTGCTTTGCAAATGCAACGCGCCACAAGAACTTGATAAATTTCGCGTATCGATTTCTCAGTAAATTGTTTTGTTAATCGCTAAGGACACGATCTGCTTTGTCCTTATTGCGATATGAATCCTTTAAACTCTTAAATTATCCTTTCGCGTAGGATTTCTTTATGTTTCGCACTGATTTTCACTTATTTCGTATTGACTCCGTACTGACGTTTCGCTTCGCTGACTTCGCACTCTTGTACTCAACTTCTGGATTAACTAACCGCTCTGTCAAAGGCGGCTCCTTTTATACCCTTGTGCTGTCTCGCTGGACCGGGGCCTGTCAGCGCTGCCAATGTCGCGCCAAGGGCAAAGTTGGCGTGATCGTTCCAGTGGGATTTGCCTAGCAACAACGGTTCCTCGTTGCTGATCACGCCTGTCGTTGGTGTGACGGTGATCACTAGATCTCGTGGGTGCACCGCTCGCACACCAACGGCACTTTGCCACGACTTTTACGGTATGTGTTTTTGTGGCTCCCACGTGCCAAACACGTACCTTAGCGCTGACATCCTGTGTCAGAGCGAGACAGCATGCGAATTCGCCGCAACTCATGTCCGGCAGCGGCTATAAATGCAATCGCCTGTTGTGAGGCGCTATACGTGAATATGTCTCCTCACACTCCATGGACTCTCGCTTGGCTCGATGACTCCCAGTCGCAACATTTCGTCGACCTCCGCGAATAGTAGCTGCTGCACCGCTGGGGACACGGGGTAAAAACGCTCCTTCACTAGTACGGTGCCTTCTACAAGCTCGATAGTATGACGCTCTACGTGAGTCTTATCTAATCCTCGCTGCTCGAACGCCAGAAATTCAGGCTTGATCGCCTCCAGCTGCTCCTGTTGCTCGGCACTCAACATGTGCGGTTCGACCGTCTCTCCCTTAGTCACGAATTCTGACTCCACTTGTTCAATCGACTCTACTCCTAAGATCTCGGGTGCCAGGCGAAACTCCTTCCAAAAGTCGATCCCTAGGTAGAGATTCTGGACCAGGGTGTGGCAGACATACAGAGTCATCTGGTGCGTCTCCTCTCTGTATCGTATCGGGACCCGAATCTTACCGAGTACAGTGTAGCTTGCACCTCGCCCTTGAGCACCGAGCCAAGTGCCTCGCAAACGCTCTTGCGCTCCCTACGGCGTAATGTGGGCCTCCTCCGCCTCCGTGGAACTGGTGAGCTCTGGTTCCGCTTTGAGTCATCCTTTTCGGCAAAGATCCGGGCTCTAGCTTCTTTGTACGCGACCTCGCGCGCTTCCAAAGGCGGTCGTGTCGACCACTTGGGTTTTGGCAGGTGCCCGCTTTGGCTCTCCTGACTATGTCCTTAACTAACATGTAATCCTTATCTCTAGTACTTATATTTAACATGCTTTGTGGAGAGTGTTTTACTGGCTCTTCGGCAGCATCGTTGAGCGTGACCCCTCTGCATTTGTCACACTCAGCCGCCCGTTTCCCGTCCGACATTTTGGACACTTCGGCAGTACTACTCCGGGCAATCTGCATTTGTAGCAAAATACATTGCGCACTGTGGCCTCGCACTCCAAAAATGTATGCCCTCGCTGAGCACAGTTCCAGCACGTAAGCGCGTTGCTATCGCCGCTGCCGCCTTTGGGCCTGTACAGCGCTTCTAATGCCACATCTGGTGCAACCTCTGCAGTGGCCTCCTCCTCCTCGTGAAATGCCTCGTTCACTTGGTATCGGTCCCTACGCTGACCGACCGGCTCTGCCGTGGTTTGGCTCCTCGACCGACGGGATGACAGCATCATCTCTGCGTCATGGCATTCTTCTCTCAGCCTCTCCAGGTCAGTGATCCACATCGGATAGATGACCCGTGAAATCCCATCACGGATGTTCACCTTCACGATCTTGATCAGGTCGTGGTCGCTGACGGGCACCTCCAACCTGGACCTTAGAGCAAACATGGCCTGCAGATAGTCGTCAATACCCTCTCCTGCCTTTTGCCTGCGCTCGCGCAACGCTGCTTCAGAGCGTACCGCAGATTTGGCCAGTCTGTTGCTCCACTCGTCCTTATGAACATCCAGTACTAATCCTTGGCTCGTCCCTCGACCAGAGTGTGAAAATCTCGCAGGACATCCGCCCACGGCACCTGGTAAGTCTGCCTCAAATGGTCCAATCTAAACCGGCATCCCAGATGGGCTGGCATCAAAAACGAGACCCCATCGACGCATCGGGATCACCTCTGGTCTCGTGTCGGCTATACCGAGTGGCCTCCGTGTGGTCTGGTCACTCCCCGCCTGGGCTTGCTACGCGCTCCAAACATCCACTGCTCCGCTTGTTCACGCTGCTCGGATTCCAGCGCCCGGTTGTCGAACCAGTGTCCCTGTGCCGCTGGAGGCTTTCGCTGTGGAGCTGCGCTGTGGTCAGCCTGTGTTGCTGCGTTTTGCCCGGATGGTGGGCGTAGAGTTGGCGGGAATTCTTTGGGCCCTGACAGCTGCGTATACAGGCTGCTCTCTCGGATAGCCTTAACATACTCGAGCATCTCGCGTCTGTTTTGAGCTGAATTGATTGCGGCTCTCAGCTCACTTTGCAGGTCCATCGGAGATGGCTGCTCTTGTGCTGTCGTCGAGGAGCTGCGTTTGGGCACTGCTCCTAGGCTGCAGAGAACCGCATCCCCGCCTACTGTTCCTGGCTCCAAGGTATCCATTTCCTCTAGTTGCGACGTGTCTTTGTCAGGCTGTTGTACTTGCGATTGGGAGGTTGAACGATTAATGGGGGCCATTAATTCAGCCCCTCTACTTCGGTTGAAATCTGCGCTACGCCTATCTTTTCTCTGTTCCTGTACGTACTCTTTTCCACTACGCATTGCCTCTCTTTTTTCTGCTAATTTATAATATCTCTTTTTTTTTCTTTCTTTTTTTCTTTCAGGTAAATACGCACAACATATATAAACGGGGTGAGACGAACGTGCAACATGATACGGGTACGGTAAGTGTTGAGTACATACATTGGTCCTAATCCTTAAAATTGTCCTATTCCTATATCACAGTTGGGCTATTTAAACTATATGCTATCCGGTTCATGGCCTGGCAGGAAACGCAATGCCGGTCCTGAAGGACATGACACGGACCATCGCCTTGAAACATGAACACGTATACGTATAACAAAAATGTGATTAAAGATCATTAAACATTGACATTGCCTATTTATCCTGCGCCTGGGCACTGAAGGATGTGGCGTTATTACGCGGTCCGTCGCTTGTGCTGAACTACATCCTCCTGCTGCTTTTTCGTCAGCTTAGGCATTCGACCTTGCTTCGAGCCAGCAAATTTTGGACTATAGCTACCAACAACAACCAAAACACACAACATATAAACTGAAACAATAAGATGGATATTTACTAGGGCGCCACTTGTTATGATCCGGCTTTATTTTATCAACACTGTATCGATAGCCAGCTAGCAGCGATAATTCGCACCACCGGACAACTTTAGGACATACATGGTAAAAATAGATGTTAACTTTTACCCCCCCAATGCGCCCTCCCTACCTATGAATTGGCTGTTTCTTGTTTTATGCCAATTCCCTAATACATGCAACACTAACAACAACAACTTACCCCGACATCGTCCCACCCGCACATAAATTACTACTCACACATGTTTTACATTAACAATAAACAGACATTCATTTATTTATAAATATAATTATATCTAACATTGTTTTTCCTAAAATTAAATTTACGTTAAATAAACATAATAAAGAAAATAAAACGAATATAATTAAATAAATAAACAAAATAAACAAATATCTAATAAACGATAAACAAAATAAACAATAAACAAAACAGACAGAGAGAATAAATAATTATTAAATTAAATATATAATGAAAATAAATAATAACTAGGGCGAAGATAAATAAATGAATAAATAAGGGCAATAAATAAATAAATAAGGCGAATAAATAAACTAAATCCTATTTCGCAGTCGTTCGCTCGTCGCGGCACACTGTGGCTGTGGCGGCAGCTGCGTTGTTGAGTGTGTGTGCGCGTATTAGTGCGCAGCTCTGTGTGGCTGGCAACCGGCACTTTGAATAATGCGCTCGGGCGCAGGCGCCTGGATATAAATGTCTACGGGCTTTTAAGCTAAACAAACTAGCTTTTTTGCTGGAAATTGAAGCTGCTGACCACCCGGACGGGTTGGCCAATCTCGTCCGGTGGTCTGATTGCCTCCTTCGGCCTTGGAAAACTGG
Source organism: Scaptomyza flava (assembly GCA_030179655.1). Lineage (NCBI taxonomy): Eukaryota > Metazoa > Arthropoda > Insecta > Diptera > Drosophilidae > Scaptomyza > Scaptomyza flava. The sequence goes on from JARNME010000234.1 coordinate 360,433, forward strand.
CGGTTGTCGGTGTGTTCCGCACTGCTGCTATCACCAAAACAGCCACTATTAATAATCTTCTCGTTAAATCATTTCTTTCTTATAACTTCTGTGTTGCAAGCGTCTCTAAAATCACTGCCGGATTTCTCTTCTATAAATCTTGGTCACTTTTTTTTCTAGCCTTTTTTATTTAAATTGGCGCACCTCTTGCTGCCACTGAAATTTTCTGCAGATTCATTCCCTCTTCTTCTTCATAACCTACCAGTCACCTATCCAGCCGTCAAACAATCGAATATCGGGTGCCAGCACGACTCTCCACCCCTCGCTCGACAACCACAACCATCGATAGCCTAGTGCCGACCATAAAAACGACATTTATTGTTTTTCCGTCAGGTGCTAATACAAATAAACTTTTTGGTGAACTGACTCTTGAGCAGGCTACATAAAATTGGACATGAGAAAAACAATCGTGTCTTAAGTCTAGTCCGGCTAATTTAAGAGTTTGTCCCTGTGATTTATTAATTGTTAAGGCAAAGCAAACTTTTGAAGGAAATTGCAATCTTTTAATTTGAATTGGCAATTCAGAATCAAAAGGTATTAATGGAATTCTCGGTATAAAACCCGTTTCCCCTATACCATTGCCAGTAAAGATAATTGCTTCGACAACATTCTTATGAAGGACTTTAACTTGCAATCTTGTACCATTGCACAGTTTAGGCGGCTTCAAGTTGCGAATCAACATTACAGGTGAACCAATCTTTAAAGTTAATTTATGTTGAGGCAGGCCAGCCGGATTTAATGAATAAAGAAACTCGACGGGGTAATGAACTGCATCTTCGATTTCAGTCACAGACTCAATTTTTATGTCATTTTGCACTTTGAAATGATTTTAATAAAAACTCGTTTATTTCCAATGCATTGTCATTTCTCGCAGTCAAAACAACACGTTCCGAAAACCATTCGATTGATTTTTGAGAGATATTTGTAATATCCGGAAATATTTTTAGAGTTAGTTCTTCAATACTTTTTACAACATGACACAAAGTTGATGGTAAAGTTATTTTGCCATCATGGGTTGGAAATAATCCATTTTCTATATGAAGAAGCACTTCTGCAAATTCACCAGCTATGCTATCACCTTTTAAGTGCACTCGCATATTCTTCGTTAATGCAATTTTCTGTATTTTGGGCCACATAATTGAAGACTTTAAGCACGCATTTATTTCATCTGTCGAAAATCACCAGCTAAGAGGACAGTTATGCCACACATTAAGTATTCACTATCTCGAATGTCTTTCAAAGATCGATCTACAGCTTCAAAAGCACCTTTATGGGCCATAGTACACTCATCCCAAACAATAAGCTTGCAATCTTTGAGCACAGCAGCAATATTAGATTGCTTTGAAATTGAGCAATGTGGTGTTTCTTAATGAATCAAATTAAATGGAATATTAAGTGTAGAATGCGTTGTGCGACCACCATTTAGTAAAGTGGCTGCGATACCGGAAGAAGCAACGGCCAATGCAATTTTTTTACTTTGCCGTACCTTTGCCAATAATAAATTTAAAAGATACGTTTTACCTGTTCCACCAGGTGCATCTAAAAAATAGATTTATCCTTTTTCTGCTTCAACGCTATGTAGTATCTTTTCGTATACATGTTTTTGCTCAGCAGTGAGGAGTAGCTCATTATTAACAACAAAATTATCGCAATTTTCATAATTTGTTTCTCTATGATATTCAATATTTGGAACAATTTCCTCGGATCTAATTGGTAGTGGAAGTTCATAGTAAGCCAAGTTTTGACCACCAATAGACAATACAATATCTTCAATGTAAATAAGACATTTATTTATTACATTATTCACAATACTTTCATCAATATTTATGTGTTGTGAAAATTGAAAGGCTCTTAAAATATCTTCTGAGAAACTCTCCTTGTAAGTATTCCAAAGTTTCAGAGCATCTGAAAATTGACAAAATACTAACATTATTGCAGAAAGTTCTCTCAGTTTTGTAGGATTTTGACATATGACAGCTTCGGCTATAGTTGAATCCCAGTGCTTATCATCTTCTAGTAATCCTAGAGCTTTACACGCCAGTTAAAATTATGCTTATGCTATACCATTAACGGTTTTTTAATATTAAAAATGAAGCCCCTTACAAAATGTAATACAAGTCTTAAATAACAAGTGGAAACGTTGCAGTCGGACGCAACCGACTGCGGCATACTCGATACCAGTATTAAAACAGGTAATAAGAGGCCTGATTGCAAGGGGGTACGGATGGGGCATTGGTGTACGCTGCCTTAAAGATTCTCCGATGCAGATGGGAATGCCACCAACTATCTTCCTTCCAAATTTGGTGACTCTAGCTGAAAGTTTGTAAGAGCTGTTGAAAGGGGGGCTGGGGCGGTATGGGTGGGCGTGGCATCCAAAGTTTTACTGCAGATCTTTGCGAAATGTCAATTGCTACCTTCCTTCCAAATTTGGTGACTCTAGCTCAAAGTTTGTTAAAACTTGGGAGAGGGGGGCTGGGGGCGGTATGGGTGGGCGTGGCATCAAAATTTTTGCTGCAGATCTTTGTGGAATGTCAATTGCTATCCACATACCAAATTTGGTGACTATAGCTCAAAGTTTGTAAAAGGTAAGAAAAGGGGGTGGAAGGGGTGCGCGTGTCTCCAAAACTTTGATGCAGTTTTTTGGGGGTCGTTGCAAGCTATCTTCCTGCCAAATTTGGTGGCTCTAGCTCCACAACTCTGGAAGATACACGCATTCCCGGTTTTGATGAAGGGTTGGGGCATCTGGGGCCGGCTAGGGTGGTATTGGTGGGCGTGGCATCCCAACTTTTGATGCAGTTTTTTGGGGGTCATCATCGCCTATCTTGGTACCAAATTTGGTGGCTCTAGCTCAAAAATTGTGGGAGATATAGGCTTTTTGACTTTAAAATGAGGGGGGGGCTGGGGGCGGAATGGGGGCGTGGCTCCAAAATTTTTGATGCAGTTTTTGGGGGTTGCTAGTAGCTATCTTCTTACCAAATTTGATAGTTCTAGCTGTAAGGGTGTGTGAAATATGCGGATTTATCGTTTTTGAGTTATCGAATTTATCGATTTGCTAGCCCCCCAGTTATCGTAGAGCCCCAAAAATGACATTTTAATTTACTATCCCATAGATAAAAAGAATTGGAAAGTTTCAAGTCTCTAGCTTGAAGGGTGTGGAAAAAACTTGCGTTCATACAGACGGACAGGAAAATTTGGCACATCATGGCCTCGTTTTCTTCTTTGAAATTCTTTATTGTTCCATGTAAACTACGACGGAACTTCACAATATAGAAGCGTTCTTGCAAACTCATCACGTGTGCATAGCCCAAAGAAGGCTAGCAAAGTGGTTTTGGGTGTAGTGCTTAATCTGTCAAGTAATTGTTGCGGATTATTGGGGTTAAAATATATCCGTTGACCATTTTCTAAATGAACAGCTAAGTGTGTAATAGCCGGAAAACGTTCATGTATGGGAAATGCAAGGATTCTCCATACCGCTTCTGAGCTACTTATATAACGGTCACTTTCGTACATATTAATTTCATTACGTTGGTCTTCAAGATTAAATGATGCTTGATCGCTGACAGCTTGATAGCGATTTATTATTAAATGCAACGCAAGGACCATGAATCATATTTGACTTAACAATGTTAAATAACAAAGGATCCTCATCTGCGTTTGGTATTTCGGCACAGATAATCTTATCGATTTTGTCTGGTCTTATTTTATTTTCTAACCAAAGTAGAATATGTATATGTGGTAAGCCCCGCTTTTGCCATTCCACAGAGTACATGAAACATTGCATGCTTCCAAACAAAGAACCTTTTGTCAATAGTGAATTTAAGGCTTTAACTTTTAAATGAAAAACTCGAGCTATAATATCGTGACGATCATGCGGTATTTGACACGGTAATAAAACACTTTTGATGTCATTCCATTGTGGATTGCATGTGAATGTTATGAAAAGATCTGGTCGCCCATAATGGCGAACATATGTCATAGAGTCTTGAGTCTTTTCATGGATATATCGTGCAGAGCTTGTAAAAGAAGATGGTAAAATTACCATCTGACCAAGTTGAGTTGCGACAACATCTTGTTGGCCTATTGCATCTTGTAGATGTATATAGCTATCTGCTCTGAGTTTCGCTTGATTGTAGCGAATATAATTTAACCTTTCTGTTTCATTTTTAGCTACATATCAACCAAAAACTGACTAAAAAGGGAACGACTATAAATTAAATGCTTTATCTCAGATTGACGAATCATTATTTTATAGCTGTAAAAACATTTGAAATATTTTTGCAACGTAGTTGAGCTTCCTTTTCATCATCACCAACAAAATAAATTTGAAGAAACTGCATTTCTTCATCTGGCAAAGGTCGGACACTACCAATTAAGTGATACACTTGTCCTTGGACTTCAAAGGTTGACCAAATTTCATTAATAATTTTTTGTACTACCAAAAGAAGTCATATGAAAGCAGCTGTTATACTTTCTTATACGATCAATGAAATGATCATGCTTGGGATGTCCACCAATAATTAAGCTTTTAAGTGGATCGGGCAAACTTTCATTTTGTGAAAGCTTAACTTTTCTTGCCTTGCAACAGATACCCAAAGGCTCATTTTTCCATTTTAAAGCATTACAATGTTTGCATATCAAATTCATACTACCGAGTTAAGTATCTGACTTGCAAGCTATTTAAAAATCATAGTTTATGCCAGACATGGCTTTAACACTCCATGCACGCAAACGCCTTTCTTGACGTGCATTAGGATTATTAGCCTTATGTCTTCTCACTGAAACTCTATGAGCTTCAGGATTATTAGCCTGATCTCTTCCCACTGCAACTCTATGAGCTTCAGAATTATTAGCCTGAAATCTTTTTGATGCTTCTATGCGCTTACCCCTATTGATATCACTATTTTTTTCAAATGAACGTTTTTTTAACCTTTTTCTGTTTTGCCGGTGAATCGACTACGTCTTTTAACAGGATTTTTAACATTCTCAGTTATACATTCACTTGACGTATCAGAATCTTGAGTTAATACTTCCTCTGAAGGAATATAAACATCAAAATGTCCATTCATGAATGGACCGGTAAAACACAGTCCTTTTACAGGATGTATATTATTTCCGAATGCTTGTAATAATTTTCCATTTTGAAAAACTTGAAAATTTACAGCATAAATTTCTGCTGCTGCTTGAAGCTCACATGCAGTACCATAAGTATTTGAATTTGAATCTGCAACCTGCAGGTTCAGAATTAACTTAAGTTACGTTAAGTTGAGAGTAAACGCTAACATTGACAGCCATAAGGCAGATTGAGTCAGCTGACTCTTACGTTAAGTTAAGTTAAGTTAAGTCAAGAATAAATAGGCCTTAAAAAGGCGTTAAGCTCTTAAGTCGAACAGTGTTGATTAACGTGAAATCAAACAGCTGATCAAAAACTGTTTTGCAAAACGTTAAGTGCTGTTTACAAATTCAAATATTGAAATGGATGAGCATAATTTTATAAATTTAATTGAAAATCGTAGCATTAAAAAAAGAGCAGTTCGGACTGCAACTGCCAAAGAACTTGGTAGCAAAGTTGTATTCAAAGTGTGCAAACGAGCGGTCAATATATTTTTTTGTTTAACAGCACTGCTTACATAATTATACAGCACTGACACACTGATTTTTATACCCTTAACCTATAAAATGGGTAAATAAGGGTATAATGGTTTTGTGCAAATGTATGTAACAGGCAGAAGAAAGCATCTCCGACCCCATAAAGTGTATATATTCTTGATCAGCATCAACAGCCGAGACGATGTAGCCATGTCCGTCTGTCCGTCCGTCTGTCCGTCTGTCTGTCTGTATGAACGCGTGGATATCAGAGACTACAAGAGCTAGAGACTTCAGATTTGGTATTTAAGTTCTCCTATACCATAATTATCGATAACTATTCTGGTTTCCGATATACACATAATATCGATAACAATAAAATATCGAATTTGGAAAATCTAAAAATGAGGGTTGAAGTAATGGGTAATAATAGAACTTTTCTGAAAGTTTCGTCCAAATCGGTTTAGAAACACCGGAGATATCTAATTTTATCGATTGAAGTTAAGTCAGTATACCAAAGCCAATTATAAATGTAATTTACATATTTATTGCAACTGGGTTCAGGGTATCTTCTAGTCGGGCTCTCCCGACTAGAGCCTTCTTACTTGTTTACGTTAAGTTATGTTGAGAGTAAACGCATACATTCCTTAAGTTAAGTTACGTTAAGTTAAGTTAAGTTAAGTCAAGAGTAAACAGCCCTTTATTTGTAGAACACCTCCTCAAAAACATTATATTCACAATCACTTGTTTACTTATTATCTATACGTTAAACAATTTAAACAAGGCAGGCTATTATTGGAGTTAACATTGTAGTCCAGCATTTGCTGCGATAATTTGGGAAAACCCATAAAAACCCAATCAGACTATTTAAAATTTAAATTTAAAATTTTACGTTAAACAAATATATAAATTCAAAATTTAAAAAAAATAACGTACAAAAAAAAAAATTATTTGATTCCATGAGATCCATTCAGTATTTCATTTTAGTTCATCAGACCCATTTGATTTTTCAGTTCAACGAATCGTGGTGCTTGCAACGTCTTCGTCAATAGTATATCTGCAATTTGCTTATCTGTTGGGATATAAACAAGTTGAATCAAATTCTTCTCAACTTGTTCCCTGGTAAAATAATATTTTATATCTCTATGTTTTGGGCGTTTATCACATGGGGGGTTATTGGCAATACTTATACAACCTTGGTTGTCTTCATATAACTTAATTAGACTTGTTAATTTTATTTTTAAGCTGGCTAATAATGATTTTAGCCAAATGGCCTCCCGAACTGCTTCAAATAAAGCCATATATTCGGCTTCTGTTGATGAAGCAGATACTGAACTCTGTTTCCTTGTGTTCCAACAAATAACATTTGATTCAAACATTTTGAACAGATATCCAGTTGTGCTTCTTCTATCTTCCACCCCAGTCTAAATCTACACTGCCTATAAAGTAATTATTTAATTTTACTGTTTTGTGGAAAGTTAATTTTAAATCAATTGTTCCCTTAAGGTATCTTAAAACTCGTTTTAAACATTGCCAAAGTTCACTATTATTTTTTTTATATATATTATATATATTATATATATTTTTATAGCGACTTAAAAGATTAACAGAAGTGCTTAGAGCTGGTCGTGTACATAACATTATGTACATTAAACATCCAATTAAATTTCGACAAGGAGCATCACACTTGTCATCTGAATTTAATGCTATGTGATTCAATTTACTAGGAAGAGGAAAGTTTACTGGATTGCATTTATCCATATTAAATTTTAAAATAATATTTTTTATGTAAGCAATTTGACTTAAACTTATTTGACTATCATGTCTATAAACTTTAATTCCTAAGAAAAATTGTATTTCCTTTAAGTCAGTCATCCTAAATTTATTCATTAAATATGTTTTGAAATCATTCATAGTTTCTAAACTTTTAGTGGATATTAGTAAATCATCTACATATAAAAGAACATGTATATTTTTAGATATGCCGCCTTTATCAAGGAGATAAATACAACGATATGCAGATGAATTTACAAAACCGATTTCCTTTGCATTTTCAAACATATCGAACCAACATCTTGCAGCTTGTTTTAGACCATATATTGCTTTGTGTAATTTACAGACTTTATTTTCTTTAGCTATTAGACCTTCTGGTATTTTCATGTATATCTCTTCTCTTAAAATACCATTTAAAAACGTGGTTTTTACGTCCATGTGATGTACCTCAAGATCATGCTGATTAGAAAATGGCGTAATTATTCTAAAACTTGTGATTCTTGCTACATGAGCAAACGTTTCATTATAATCAATAAAATTTTCTTACGTAAAACCTCGGGCAACCAATCTTGCTTTATAAATTATTGATTCACCGAATTCATTCTGCTTAATTCTAAAAACCCATTTACAATCTACAATATTTTTATTTTCAGGGTTTTTGTTTATTAAATGTGAGTTAAGTTCTTCTTTAACAGTTTCTTTCCAGTGTTCTCTATCTTTACTATATTTTATTTCATCAAATTTATTAGGAGTACAAAATAATAATGTGCTTGCATTCATAACACAATTATTTATTAAGTCTTGATAAAACAGTTTTGGTTTCTCTTTTAAACTTTCACTTTTTCGAATATTTATCTGCGAGTCCAACTTTACCTCTTCATTACTTATTTCATTAGGTAAAATATCACCAGACACTTCTGGAACGACATACTCTAATAAAGCTTCCACACCACTAGGCTGTTTTTCTGACTTATCCGAATTCTCTTCCAAAGTTTCCAAGTTTAAATCTTCATCATCTTTATCATTAAGATGCATGGTACTTTCAATCATAGCTCAAGATTTAGACATACATATTTGTCTCGTCAACAATAACATCCCTTGCTTTTAAAAAATTTTCAATTTCCACATTCCACACTCTATAACTATTTATTCATAACCAACATACCTTTCCATGCGTTTTCATCAAAATTTTCTTTTCTTTATTTTAATATTGACATATACTGTTGAACCAAAAATCTTTAAGTATTTCAGGTACGGCTTTTTGTTGTGCCACATTTCGTATGGTGTCTTCATGTATTCTCTTAAAACATAACTTGGGCTCCTATTTATTAAATAGGTAGCTGTCAGCACAGCTTCACCCCAAAAACTTTTCTTAAGGTCTGCCCCTATAACCAGAGAACGAGCTTTCCCTGTTATAGTTCGTATCATCCTTTCGGATACACCATTTAACTGAGGTGTATGTGGAACTGTTAAAGGGTAGCTGATGCTTTTTTCTATACAAAATTCTCGCATTTCATTTGATAAATATTCTCGGCCATTATCTATGAACAAATTTACAGCCTTTAAGTTAAAATCTGCTTCAGACTTTAATATAATTTAATTTTTATTTAAATATTCCTAGTGCTACAAGTTGTGCACTTTTAAATTAATGCACTAGTCACCATCGGATTTCACATGAAACAGTTAAACTTTTCTTAAGAAACTATAAAATTTAATTAAAACTTAAAGTACTAAACTATTCACATTAAAAAGCAAATAATTTATAACATTTATTCTTATAAATAAATTTGGAATTTTGGTAATACATGCCTGTTAAGGTTTAGTTAGTGAATAAATAACTCTTCAATTTATTGTTAAAACAATGGTGCGCTACCAATAGTTTTCAAGTTAGGTTGTAACTGATTCCAAAGTCGGACAGCCCAGATAAATAAGTGTGTATTAGAACAAGAGAGTTTGGTTCTAAAGCAGCGATCGGCACATTCAGCGTTTCCTATAGCTGGTTATAAGGCAGCCATACTTTTATTTTACACTGTACGCTATAAAAAAAAAATAAAACTTATACAAGCACAAGCTGTTCGGCTTTCGGCAGTTGTTTTGCTCCCACTTCGGCAAAGCAAATCAAGTCAGTTGCTGTTCAGCATTCACCAAGGCAAGACCTCGCTGCGCAATTTTTCTGAATGCTAAATATGTAACACTGCAAAAAAAACTTACTAATGAACGAATTTTTTTTCAATGCAAATATGGATGGCGAGTCACAATGTTTAATTTGCCACCAAATGATATATTATAATAATATATATTTTTAAACAAGTAAGAAGGCTCTAGTCGGGAGAGCCCGACTAGAAGATACCCTGAACCCAGTTGCAATATATAAATTAAATTTATAATTGACTTAGGTATACTTACTTAGCTCCAATCGATTAAATTCGATATCTGCGGTGTTTCTTAACCGATTTGGACGAAATTTTCAGAAAAGTTCTATCATTACCCATTCATACTTCAACCCTCATTTTTACAGTTTCCAAATTCAATACTTTATTGTTATCGATATTATGTGTATATCGGAAACCAGAATAGTTATCGATAATTTGAAGCAAACTTGTTCTGTTCATATACAAAATCTGAAGTCTCTAGCTCTTGTAGTCTCTGAGATCGACGCGTTCATACAGACGGACAGACAGACAAATGGACGGACAGACGGACATGGCTATATCGTCTCAGCTATTGATGCTGATCAAGAATATATGCACTTTATGGGGTCGGAGATGCTTCCTTCTGCCTGTTACATACTGTTGCACAAAACCATTATACCCTTATTTACCCATTTTATGGGTTAAGGGTATAAAAAATGAATAGTCATAGGTAAAAAATATGTTGCATGCATTTCTGGGCCATTTATGACACGTAACCCTGAAAACCAATTCTTATCGTTATTGTTTCGTTCCTAATTGTTGTCCTTGCCTGAAACCCTTTGTTATTTTCTGGTCCCTTAACTCAGGTGCAGTTTTAGGATATACAAATAAACTACCTGATACGCACCATATATAGAAATTGCTTTGGTGTAAAAGTAGTAACATCGCATACAGGAAGGCATCTTATTCGGACACGTGCGTAGTACCCTAATTGCACAAATTGACCTATATATAACAAATATATAACAAATATTAGTAAAATTTTGCAGGCATGAAGGCTTACTCTCTTCTTGAACGCTTGATACAAAAGGTATCTATCAGGTAGTGGATTAGACTATATATATTGAAACAAGTAAGAAGGCTCTAGTCGGGAGAGCCCAACTAGAAGATACCCTGAGCCCAGTTGCAATAAATAAATTAAATTTATAATTGACTTTGAAATACTTACTTAACTCCAATCGATTAAATTCGATATCTCCGGTGTTTCTCAACCGATTTGGACGAAATTTTCAGAAAAATTCTATCATTATCCATTACTTCAACCCTCATTTTAAGATTTTACAAATTCGATATTTTTTGTTGTCGATATCAGGTGTATATCGGAAACTGGAATAGCTATCGATAATTTGAAGCAAACTTGTTCTGCTCATGGTATGGGAGAACTTATATCCAAAATCTGAAGTCTATATGACATGGCTATATCGTCTCGGCTGTTGATGCTGATCAAGAATATATATACTTTATAGGGTCGGAGATGCTTCCTTCTGCCTGTTACATACTTTAGCACAAAACCATTATACCCTTATTTACCCATTTTATGGGTTAAGGGTATAAAAAGGCATTTTAAAAACAACCACAGCAATTATGAATTATGAATAAGTTTTAAAATTATACTCTATATTCCCCACAACTTATAATTGCGAAACAACGTTCTGAACATTAACAAGCGGAAACGTTGCAGTCGGACGCAACCGACTGCGGCATACTCGATACCAGTATTAAAACAGGTAAAAAGAGGCCTGATTGCAAAGGGGTACGGATGGGACAAGGGTGTACGCTGCCTTAAAGATTCTCCGATGCAGATAGGGATGCCACCAACTATCTTCCTTCCAAATTTGGTGACTCTAGCTGAAAGTTTGTAAGAGCTGTTGAAAGGAGGGCTGGGGGCGGTATGATTGGGTGTGGCATCCAAATTTTTACTGCAGATCTTTGCAAAATGTCAATTGCTATCTTCATACCATATTTGGTGGCTCTAGCTCGAAAATTGTTAAATGTGTGGAAAGGGGGGCTGGGGGCGGTATGGGTGGGCGTGGCATCAAAATTTTGGCTGCAGATCTTTGTGGAATGTCAATTGCTATCCACATAGCAACTTTGGTGACTATAGCTCAAAGTTTGTAAAAGGTAAGAAAAGGGGGTGGAAGGGGTGCGCGTGGCTCCAAAACTTTGATGCAGTTTTTGGGGGTCGTTGCAAGCTATCTTCCTGCCAAATTTGGTGGCTCTAGCTCCACAACTCTGGAAGATACACGCATTCCCGGTTTTGATGAAGCGTTGGGGCATATGGGGCCGGCTAGGGTGGTATTGGTGGGCGTGGCATCCAAACTTTTGATGCAGTTTTTGGGGGGTCATCATCACCTATCTTGGCACCAAATCTGGTGGCTCTAGCTCAAAAATTGTGGGAGATATAGGCTTTTTTGACTTTAAAATACGGGGGAGCTGGGGGCGGAATGAGGGGGCGTGGCTCCAAAATTTTTGATGCAGTTTTTTGGGGGTTGCTAGTAGCTATCTTCTTACCAAATTTGGTAGTTCTAGCTGTAAGGGTGTGTGAAATATGCGGATTTATCGTTTTTGAGTTATCGAATTTATCGATTTATCGTAGTACCAGTTATCGTAGAGCCCCAATCTTGAGACTTTAATTTACTATCCCATAGATAAAAAGAATTGGAAAGTTTCAAGTCTCTGGCTTGTAGGGTGTGGAAAAAACTTGCGTTCATACAGACGGACAGACGGACAGACACCATGACGGACATTGCACAAACCCAATATACTCTTTACCTTCGGTATCGAGTATAAAAAAGATAAAAACTGAAAATAGAAGTTTAATATCCAACAAACATTCGGACGACCTACTTAGAATAAAATGCTATAATGAAGAAATAGACCTGGACCAATTAGTTAAAGAATTAAAATAAAAATTAATGTGAACTTTATATTTAATTTGCTAACATATTCATTTTTTTCAGTGCACTTTTTTCTTCATGCGCGAACATAGTTTTCAACACAAGCACAGAACAACAAAAGTATAGTTGTGTTAGTTTGCCGATCGCTGTTCTAAAGCAAACAATATTTTTGGTCCTCTGCGACAAATTGAAACGCAGCTTCTCGAAAAGGTAATCAAAAGTCTTCGTAAAAATAATTTTGTGACGCTGTTTTAACATTTTATAATTCGTCCAGTTATTTATGTCCAAGTCAAATATTTTATTAGCAAAACTAGTAACGTGGTCTGTACGACCTAGTGAAAACACAATTCTAGCTATGCTATTAAAGGCTACTTTCATCTTTTGCTGGCTGGCGGCGTCACAAATCTTTAAAAACTGCAAACACATCAGGTCGGGACATTATCTAAATAATATGCATTCATAATATTTATATCTTCTTTACTCACAAGCACACCTCCTGGATGAAATACAACTGTAAAGCCAGCATCTTGCATCTTCTTAACAGATATTAAGTTCTGTGCAACTTCTGGACAAAATAAAACATCCTTTAGGGTTATCGAGGTCATTGTATTAGTGGTTAGTTCAATTGTTCCCATCTTTGTTGTTAGGATATACTCGTTTGATTTTGATAATGCAATTTTTATTGGTGATTTAAATGAATTGACGTTTGAGAAAAGACTTTCGTTATTAATTAGATGATCTGATGCACCCGAATCTAATAAAAATACTATTTCGTTATTGCTATTGTTATTATGACGCTCTAACATAAATGCGAAACCGGAATTGCGAACTGGTTCATTTTAACCTTTTGCCATTTGCGCTTGTTTTCTTGATTTGCTTCCATTTCTTTCTTATATTTAAGGCAATCCCTTTTTATGTGCCCAGCCTTGCCACAATGGTAACACTTAAGCTTATTATTATTATATTGGGGGGTAAATACACTGCGACCAAATAGATCTATTGTGCCCCCTTCTTGGCCTATAGCTCTTCCATCAGGTGTTGCATAAAGCAAGTACCTTTGTTGGGTCGATGGTTTCTAAATCGCTAAGTTGCACAATATGTTTTCTTAAAAAACTGCTTCTGTTTTTTACTAAGGCTACGCATTCTGTTACAATGTGCAAGGAGGATTCTCCTTCCATGTCGCAGAATCTGCAAATCTCGCTGCTGACTATACCTACCAGGTGACCTCGTAGTCTACTATGTCCTGTTAAGAGACCGGTGAGTATCCTGAGTCTATTTTTAACCATTGATATTACTTGCTTAAACCGTTTGAGGTTATAGCTACCCAAGAGAAGATTTGCTTGTCTTAGTCCTGGTATCCTTGCCCAGCTCGTTCTTCGCAGAAGTCTCTCTTCATTCCTAAGCTCTTGCCGTATTGTGCTTCTTCCTATACCACAGTACGGCTCGGGTCCTATTAGGGGTGTCGCTGCCCCCAGTCTTGCTTGCTTGTCTGCCTCTTCGTGCCCCGCTATTTCGACATTCGATATTAGGGCAAGCCTGTTTTGTGGTCCCAGAGCGTCTAGCTTGGTTCGTACCTCACGAACTACCTTTGACCTGATTTCGGTCCTACTAAGTGCCATTATTGCTGCTTGACTATCGGATAGGATGACTATATCCCTATTCGGATAGTCCACACACCTCCCGATTGCACATACCTCAGCTTGGAATATGCTGGTGTGCATACCTAGGGGCTCGTGGTACATTAGCCGAGGGCCTACCACACCAAGACCGGAGCCTTGTTGCGTTAGGGATCCATCGGTGTACCATTTTATGGTGTGTGGCTTCATGTTGTGGACCTCTTCCACTCCTTTTTATTACAGAGGTGAACTTGAAACTTTTGACCGAACATGTGTTCGGCTTTCATTTTGTCCCGTGGCTGTGCCAGTAGGGGAAGTTCACCCGATAGCATATCTGCCTCTACTCGACTAATAATTTGTCCTCTTTCAACTCCTTCAACGGACATTCTTAAGAGGGTTGCCTTCTGTTGCAGCCTAATTGTGTGATGGAGTGGCGTTACCTCCAATAGAACCTCAAGCGCTGATGTGGGACAGGTCCTCATCGCTCCCGTGATCCCTACACAAGCCATTCTTTGTAGCTTTTTAAGCTGCTTCTGCACAATGATTTTCTGTGCCTTATCCCTCCATGCAATCACTCCGTACGTGAGCATGGGCCTTACTACCATAAGGTATAGCCATCTTATTATCTTTGGTGATGTTCCCCATGACTTCCCGGCTACGCTACGACGCGTATACAGCGCTCTGCAGCACTTTGCGATCGTATTCTGAACATGGGTGCCAAATTTCCCAAAACGATGTTTAGCTGATGGGTCTGAAGGACTTTGGGTTGGTGGTATCTGTCTTCACTACCTTGGGGATGAAGACCACCCTAGCTCTACTCCAAGTGCTTGGTATATGACCAAGTGCTAGGCTACTGACCAGGATTTTCCATAGAGTGGGTAGCAATATTCCCTGTCCCTGCTGAAGGAATACCGGTGATATGTAATCCAGACCAGGAGATTTGTAAGGCTGGAAGGTTCCAATTGCCCATCTTATTTTCTCCAATGTGACCACCGACTTGGCACATGCCCAGTCAATGGCCGTTGGTCCGTGTTGACCCTCTGTTTCAAGCGATTCGCACGGTTGCCAGGGGATACTTATTGGGAAGTGCGTCTCAAACAGAAGCTCTAACCTTTGCATATTGGTGCTCGTATATGTAATATCTTTATGCTTCAAGACTAAATTAGCCTCCGGTGCCCGCTTTGATAATGCTTTATGGAGCCGGGCACCTTCACTCGTGCTTGTTATGCTTTCGTAGAAGTCCCTATAGTTCCTGCGCTTGGCCTTCCTAATCTCCTTGCTTTAGGAGGTGAGGCTTTCGCGGTATGTATCCCATGACTCGTCCCTCTTAGCTTTATTGAAGAGGTGACGTGTGGTGATATGCAGTCTCTCAAAACCGTCATTCCACTATGCTTACGCGTTTTCCCAAGTGGGCAACTTTTTTCATATGCATTTTTAATGCTACTATTTAGATTTCTTACAACTCTTACTAGCTCATTCGTGCATCTGGGTATTCCAGAGTTTTCAGTGGCTAGGTTAAGTTCTAGGGTAGACCTAATTTTTTCCCAGTTCGTTTTCCTGGGGTAACGAGTTGGTATAATACTATCCATATTAACCTTAAGTTTGAATAGGATAATCCTGTGATCGGACATGGATTCTTGTGAAGAGACATGTCATTCTCTGAAATGTGGCCTAAGAGACCGAAAAATCAGAGAAATGTCTTATACCTCTTCTCTAACTGTAGTTACAAATGTCGGTGTCGATCCGACATTACCAATTTCTAAGTTATACTTGAATATAAAGTTGGTAAGACACTCACCCCTTTTGTTGATGTCCGTGCTGCCCCACATGGAGTGGTGCGCATTGGCATCGCAGCTGATTATAACCGGCAGCTTCTCTCTCCTGCAGTGGTCCATCAGCTTTTCTATTTCCGGTGGCGGGCAGTCCACATCACCAGCAAAATGCTCGGTGATAAACATCCTGGCCAAGACAGCAGAGGCTGCCTTAGCCCGATGGAAGTTTATCTGGGCTAGCCCAGTGACGGTGACGTTTGATGTCACCATCACTTATACGCCGCTCCAGCTCCTGGTGTTGCAGGTTGGGAGCTGCCCATATCACCGCTGCCCGTCATGGTGACGTCAGCTTCTGCCGTGTCAAGCTCCTCAGCGATCTCTTGCGAGGACATCGTTACCTCATCATCCATCCCTTCCAGCTCTGCTGGAGCGAGCGTCATCTCCACCAGGTCCTCATCCTCGGCCAGATCCTCTGATAAATGAGAAACACCGACCAGATGAGCACTCGGAACAGTGGCGGTGGGAGTTGTGGGGGCCGAGCCTGCAGCTGGACTGTCGTTTGGGTGGGGGCAGTCCTCGCACCAGCACTCTTCTTCTTCAGACCGCTAACGGGGATGGTCCCGTAGCGGAATGAAACTTGTTGGCCTCTCGCCACTATTGCGTCCTTGGATGCCTCATCGATGCCTATCACCAATAGCGAACCTCCGCCTTCCGTCTTCCTTACAACACCTTCCAAGAGTCAGTCTCGATCTTGTTCTGGTTCCTCAGCAGAACCAACAAGGATTCGGTTGACCGATCCGCGCTTCTTGGGCAGAAGATGGTGATGTTATGGGGTGATGGAATATCATCACCCACCTTGCAGTGCAGTGGAGCCCCTTTCCACGACTGCAGTCTTGGCGCCACGGTCCTCAGCCACTCCGCTCAGTGATCGTCGGAACATTCAATGACCAGGTAGCCAACCCGGAAATGAATGCCCGCGAGCGCGACCACGGTGTCCCATCCTGTGAGGATAACCTCGTCCAGGATGGCCTCCTCCAATGCGGACAAGTCCCCATGGCTGAGCATTACCTGCGGGTATTCCACAGGTAACACGGCCACCTTGACTTTTTTTGCAATCGCTGCATACGATATGCGAGTCTTGGTGGACAATGGAGAGGAAGACCTCACTGCTGTTGCTACGGCGGATGCCGACGTGCTGTGACGCTCCTCTAGGCACGCCCTCTTGGGGTGGCGTCAAATTAATGCTCAGGCTGGTCCCCGTACCTGGCTTGCCGAGTCTCTTCCAGCCGTTTCCATGCGCAGTGCCTCAGCATGGGGTAGTCCCTGCTGAAGGTACCTGAGGTACTATTTGGTTTTTGAGCCGTTCAGCGTTTTTCGGTTTGGGTCATCCAAACCACCCGGCTCTTCCAATTTTGGCAGCTGCGATTTTGGCTGCTGTTGCTGCACGCCATGTCGCCTAACAGCGCTAAGCCTCGGTCGCATCGGCTGGGATGGTCCAGCCTTGCTTCCTCCTCCTGCAGCTGGGGCGACACGGTGACGTGGGGCTTCCCTCGTCGTAGGTGCACGCGCTGTATATTTTGCCGCCTGCGGCCTTCTTGTTTGCTGCGCCTGGTTAGGGCGCCGTGAGGCTGGTCCCACATTGGAGGGCTGCTCCCCGTCAAGGAGGCGGTCCTCAAAGTGTCTCGCAACACTGTCAGCAGGGGTATCCTGCTGCACACCTAAATACTTTTTATTTTTATTAATTCCTTTCATGTTCCCACGATTTGCGGAGAAATATGGGGTCCACCCGGGCAGAGATCCGCAGTACCCGGGTAGAGCTAATTAGAACAGGCGGTCGCCATCTGCCTGAGCTCACCGTTAGCGACTGGGCTAGTTTTTAATCCGGGCCCCCGGCCAGTTTGACTTTCGGCTCGGTTTGAATGACACCTTAGTCCAGCCCGGAGTGAGATATTGGGGAAGGAATGAAGAAGGTTACGTGTGAGGGAGTTGGGAGTGTGTGAGGCTATGCTTTAAAGACGGCGACACAAGCGTCTTGTCGGTACGTTGAACGGTACCGTACTCGCTGTTTGTCCGGGACTGCTTATTTGCAAGGATTCTCGCTTATTCGTAGCTAACCTCATAAAGAGACCGTTCGCTATCCGCAACCCGCAACCCGCCTGGTGGCCACAGCTTAGCCCCTCTGAACTATCCCACAAGTTCTTTAGACCAGGAACACCTAAGCTTATGGAACTTGTTTTTATTTTTTAACTGAATATTGTTTTGGACCTTTTGTTTGGTTTTGAAATTTTTAATTTGTTTACTTTATTAACGGCTTGCAATACTTTTAGGCTTGTGTCTTTTGATGACTACTTTAATCTTATTTTGTGATCCAAAAGTCTATTTTTAACGGAGGCTAGAGTGAAATGTTTTTCTGCTAGTACCAAAATGGCGGCTATGACGTCATCATAAGAAGAAGGTAGAGTAAGCAGTAAATGGCTAACCTTGTCCATTTCATTTAGCTTTGCACCTGACACAATCAACTCTGTTACTAAATCATCAAAAACTGTGAAATGGTTTATTAATAGCATGTCGCCTTTTAATTTTAATGAAAGCAATTGTTTTCGGACAGACAGTTGCCTTGCTAAACTTTTTCTCTCATTAATTTCATCTAATTTTGCATATATTTCTTTAGCACTACATTCACTGGTGGCAAAACTCAAAAAGGAATCACATAAATATTCTATTATTGTATTTTTAGCTGGTTTTCGTCAATCACTCTCATGTTATCGTTTTCGCTCAATAATGCCCTTATGCGAAACTTCCATTCGGCATATTTTCCCCGGCGAATGGTTTCCTATTTATTTTTCCTTTCTCCATTCTATTGAAATAAACAAAAGGAATAAGTGAAATATTGTACTTATCTGCAATGGTGGCTAGAGCCCATAACCAGTTGAAATAATTCCAAGCATCGAATGTGATGCAAAATTTGATCTGTTGATATTTTATCAATCCTTTATCTCCAGTTTCCCACCAATGACGAATAATATTAAATGCTTTTCAGCGATTGCATTTTTGCATATATTTTTATGTATTTCGATTATTTAATATTCTGAAGCACTGCTCTTGTTGTCAAATTAATATTATTTATAAGATGTCAAACTCACGTCCATACAGCTCAGCAGCAACCACGAGAAGAAAATGGCTGCCATAAAGGTGTGACCGTATGTCAACCAAAATAACCAAAAAGGTGTTGATTAAGAATACAATCTTTTTGCTACTTATGTCGATATGTTTTCAATATTAATTTTAACACATTTAATTCTAAAAGACTCCGAGCTCGCTTATTTTTTCCGAGCAATTCATAATTGATGAGGTTGTTTTACTCGTTACCGAAGGTAAAGAGTATATTGGGTTTGTGCAATGTCCGTCATGGTGTCAATCCGTCCGTATGGTTGCAAGTTTTTTCCCCACACTTCAAGCTAGAGACTTGAAACTCTTCAATTCTTTTTATCTGTGGGATAGAAATAAAAGTGTCAAGATTGGGATTCTACGATATCTGGGGACTAGAAAATCGATTAATTCAATAACTCAAAACCGATAAATCCACATTTGTCGCACATCCTTACAGCTAGAACTACCAAATTTGGCAAGAAGATAGCTACTAGCAACCCCCAAAAAACTGCATCAAAAGTTTTGGAGCCACGCCAACCCAATCCGCCACCAGTCCCGAGCAAATTTAAAGTAAAGAAAACCTATATCTCCCACAGTTTTTGAGCTATAGCCACCAAATTTGGTGCCAAGATAGGTGATGATGACCCCCAAGAACTGCATCAGAAAATTGGATGCCACGCCCACCAAAACTGCCCAAGCCGCCCCCATCCGCCCCAACACTTCGTCAAAAAGGGAAATGCGGGTATCTTTTAGAGTTGTGGAGCTAGAGCCACGAAATTGGTAGGAAGATAGCTGGCAGCGACCCCCAAAAATCTGTATCCAAGTTTTGGAGTCAAGCCCACCCATTCCACCATCTTTCCCCACTTTTTACAAACTTCGAGCTTGAGCCACCAAATTTGGTATAAAGATAGCAATTGACATCCCACATAGATCTGCATCAAAAATGTGGATGCCACACCCGCTTATACCGCCCCCAGCCTCCCTTTCAACACATTTTACAAACTTTGAGCTAGAGTCACCAAATTTGGAAGGAAGAAAGTTGGTGGCATCCCCATCTGCATCGGAGAACCTTTAAGGCAGCGTACACCCCTGCCGCATCCGTACCCCTTTGCAATCAGGCCTTTTTTTCCGGTTTTAATACTGGTAACGAGTATATCGCAGTCGGTTGCTCCCGACTGCAACGTTTACACTTGTTTTTATAATGCTTTTTAAAAAAATTTATATACTTACTATTATAATTTAAAATTCGGGGGCAAATTAAACATTGAGACTCGTCAGCCATATTTTTATTAAGATAAAAATTCATTCATATTTCTGTTTTTTATGTTATAGTGTAAAATATTTAGTATTTAAAATAGTTGCGCGGTCCTGCCTTGCTGAAAGCTGAACAGCAACTGACTTGATTTGCTTTGCCGAAATGGGAGCAACACAACTGCCGAAAGCTGAGCATCTACGCTTGTATAAATTAAAAAGAATACCTTTTTATAAGTATGTTTTATTTATTTAAAAGGAAATATCTTTATAAGTATGTTTTTATTTACTGGCTCGTTTGAGCTGTTGGAGAACAATTCTTAAACTAAACTCTAAGGCAAACTGCATCGAACCATGAAGCCGCCGCTGCTCGCTGGAATGCTGGCTGAATGCTGAGTCGGCGTCTTCAACGGGTGATCAGGCTGCTTGATTGTGCGAGTTTCATATTTCGGCTGCAACTTTGTCGCGACGGCATCCGGCGCAACAGCGTTGTCAGCTAACTCAAGCTTGCGCGTGTTAACTCCTCCCCTCCTAGATGGAAACACGTCCTCGGGTTTCTTCTTGTTTGCTCTGCGCTGGTATAATCTCCAGGCACCCACGAGGAGTAGGAATAGGGCGATGAGTGCCAAGCAGCCAAATGACCTAGATGATACCTTTGATCTAAGATCCCCGATGTGCTGGAGATTCTTTAGGCTCAGGTCGTGCAGGAATGGGAGGCTCAGGTGTTCTCTGAAGAGAGTGACGTTGACCACGGCTAACGTAGATACGGCAGGCTTCTTCTTTAGGATGCCTCGATGGTTCACGTAACGGGTACCATTAAAGAAGACGTGTTCGTCTTAAGTGGCGAGGAAAGTTCCCGCTACTATCTGGCTGTTTCCATTGCTGTCCACTACATTCATGGTTGCGTTGTTTATTACCACGATGACCTCGCCGATTATTGTTACAGCTTCCAGGTGCCCGGGGCGTGTGGCACATTGTGCGACGGTTCCAGACACCAGTTGTTGGGCACACGAGGTGTTCTGTAGTCTTCTACAGAAAGTAGTGCTCACAGTGGCAGCGCAGTCACGCACAGCGAAGGTTTTTGTTCCGCAATCGGCCACCGTATTTCCTTCTTCTAAATCTAATATTATATTATTATGTTGAACAGGGAAAATATCTATTTTCTTACAATTTAACAATGGTTTAGGATATTTTATTAGAAAATACATTAGTTCAGAGTTTTGGAAAGCTTTAATATGTGAAACCTCTAAAAGGTCAGTTATGCTAGTATTCGTGAGTTGTTCATTTAGCATTTCTTTTATATCAATGCTGTCTAATATGAGAGGGCTGATTAGATTTATTTTTGCGTGTGTAACCGTGAGGATTAAGTCCTCCAGGTTGGTGATAATCATTATATTTTTTGCCAAAATTGTTGCGTAAAAATGTTCGACCTCTGCATCTGGTTTTAAAATTTCATTGAGTGTTATTGAAACGTCATTAAGTCTCGCCTGGAATTTGTTATGGATCTCTATCTGTCTATTTTCGGATTCTACTAGCTGACCTTGTTTAAATTTTATTTGTTCCCAGTCGTCAAAATCTGGGGTTCCTGCAATTGCCTTAAGGGCACTACCTATCATGTTGATACTGCGTGTTTGTCGATGGTGAACTGTCAGGGAGGCTATAAGGGTGGCTATGTGTTGTATGTCAGTTCTCAGTACCTGTCTCATGTGGTCCTTAGGTAACTTGTCTATAAATTTTTGTGTCTCGTCGATGTAAGTTTCGAATGATGTCAAGTTCGTTGTATGTCCCATGTAGCTGTACTCGTCCCAAATCGTTACGTC
Source organism: Scaptomyza flava (assembly GCA_030179655.1). Taxonomy (NCBI): domain Eukaryota; kingdom Metazoa; phylum Arthropoda; class Insecta; order Diptera; family Drosophilidae; genus Scaptomyza; species Scaptomyza flava. The sequence continues at coordinate 382,526 of JARNME010000234.1, forward strand.
TCCGTCAACTATAGGTATGTAGTCCGCGTGTGAATAGTCGTTAAGTCTCAGTGTTGCTTCAGTCAGAGTCATGGCTGCCATTGTTAAACTGAAAAAGTATCCTAACCTAATATGATTATAAAAATTTGTGCAATAAAATTACTTAAAAATGTTTAAATTTTTTATTTAAAAATTTTTTTTTTCTTTTTTAGAGCAGAATGCTTATTTGAGGTTGTCCTTATGGACCACCCTCCCTTTAATGAGAACCGTCGCACAGTGGGGCCATTTGAGTTTTTTCATATCAAAAATCATAACTTTTGAACCAAATGAGATAATCGAACAATTTAAAAAGCATATGATAGATAATTAATCAACCTATAAAATGAGCGTTTGAAATGAATTCTACGATTTTTTTGTGCCTATTTATGGGTATGCAAAGTTGAAATTTGTGGAAAAATCAACTTTACGGGAAAGAAAGAAAATTTTTTTTAAATTTTTTGATTTTTATTGTTTCGTTTTAATGGTTTTTATAATCTAAAATTAATATTAAGATAATTATAAATAATTTTTTTTTTTTTTTTTTTTTTTTTATTAATTTTTTGTAAAATATTCATCACAATCCGTAAAAGATGGTATATCTAAAAGAGAAATCATCTCTGAACTATAAGTATTTTCTAATTCTTTTCGTGACTTAACATGCCTCAGTGATGAAATTAGTGGATCTGAAGATGCTGCTAACATGTTGAAGAGGTCCTCATTTTGTCTCACCCTTGAAGCTTTGAAAGTGTTTAGCAATCTGTATTTTTTATAAACTTATTAAGGGACTCTTGTGCTTCTTTAGAGAGCTCTCCAATTGGCAAAGACTGATACTGTTTGTTTTTATCCATCGTGAGTTTAGACTGGCATACAGCATGCAGAGTTTATTTTTTATATCTTCGCTTCTCTGTATATTGCCGTATAAACTATCAAGTTCTTCGAAGGCAGCTTCCGTGAAACTTTGTAATGTGGTTGACTTCCTAAACAGGTCAAATAATTTATGGTTGCTCAACGACATGTTTGAAGTGTAAAACAGTACTTGTCTCGCCAACTTTCAGTCGTAGACTAATCCAGGATTATAGTTTTTTTTTTTCATTATATAGTCTAATCTACTACCTGATAGATACCTTTGGATTAAGGGTTCAAGAAAAGAGTTAGCTTTCATGCCTAACAAATTTACCTATTGTTTGTATAAGTCCAGGTCAATAAGGTCAATTTATGCAATTTGGGTACTTGGCACGTGTCCGAATAAGATTTGTGCCTACCTGAATGGGATGTGTGACTAGTTGTACGCCAACGCAATTTCTGTATTCGGTGCGTACCTGGTAATTTATTTGTATATCCTGTAACTGCACCTGAATTTAGGGACCAGGATTTGACAAATGATCTCAGGTAAGCATTACAGAATGAAAAACAAAAGTCAAGTATCTTCACAATAACGAACGTAACAACAACAACAAAAATGGGTTTTCACGGTTATATGTCATAAATTGCCCAAAAATACATGCAACACATTTTTTTTTATGACTTTTTTCACTGTTTTTACATTTAAAAAAAAAGGGGCAAAAACGGGCACATGAAACTTTTTGCATTTAATAGAGGAAAAATCAAAGAAATTAATTTTAAAAAATAGCCGATATAATGTGATATAATTTTTTTTATTTTCCATCAAAGTTGAGAATAGTGAAAAAGTGGATAGTTGGTAAATATTGAATTGCCTGGCCAAACGCAAAGCAAACAGTATCATTTTTTTTATTCTTTTCTTAATAAATAGATCTATCAATAGAACCAAAAATAATGACGATCCGTAACTTAGTTTTTGAGATATTGTATCTCAAAGCCGACCAAATTACCTTAAAATTGTGATTTTTATGTAACACAAAAAATCAGACAACTTTGAAAAGCTATATCTTCTAAACAAAAATCCGGTTACATTATGGATTGCAGATTTGAAATCGCTGGAAAATTTCCTATAAAGTAGGTTCATTCAATATTTTTTAGAGGCACATGCAATTTTTGATTTTTGACACTTGACTTGTTCTACGGGCGCCACTGTGCGTCGTACCTAGGTCTGCCTCTACTGTTGCTTCTGTAAATAAGGGTGATAGCTTGTTTCCTAACCTTCTATTATTTTTTAACCAGACCTTTTCTCCTGCTTTATACGACTTGTAGACCCTATTTTTATTCATAAGGTCAAGTGTCTTTCTTTGAGCATTTGCAATCTTTTCCCTAATCTGCGCTGTGTTGTTTTTGGAAGTTGCGTGAATTACGTCTATGGGCCTCTCGTTTGTTACCGAGTGGATTGACCTGTTATACTCGACGGTTGCAAGGAGAATATTCTCAACAGTGTCCTCCACCTGTGTTTCCAACTTATAAAAACGTGCTATGTCTCCGAGGGTACCGTGAAATCGCTCAACCTGCCCATTAGAGGAGCTATGCAAGGGTGGGGCGTTAGAAATCTCGACGCCAAAGCTATTGCTAAGCATTGATTTAATGGTTTCTGAGTTCAGAGATTTTTCATTGTCGCAGTAGATGCTTTCTGTTTTTGGAAACAAATTTAAAAGTTGTAGAAGTGGGGCTTTTATATCTACAATTGCGCGGGACCGTATGGGCTGTACTACTGCGAATTTGGAAAACTTGTCGATGCAAGTTAAAAAGTATTTACCATCGGTGGAGTAAACATCTATGTGCAACATTTTTCCGGCATATGTTGGTATCGGGGTTTTCCCTATCTCTTGTTTTTTTGGGTGCCGATCATGTTAACTCATGGTACAAACTCTGCAATTCGCCGCTATTTCTGACTGTAGGCGACCAATTTTCGGAAAAAAATAGTCCCTAAGTATTTGCTTTGCATTTTCCTGCGCCGCTCTGTGGGCGCGGTTATGCTCAACTGTAGCAATTTCCCTTTGTTCGGTTGGGTTTGTAATGTCCGTAACATAATTCTTGGAATATCTAAAAGTGGTAGAAGGGAATGCTTCGACCAATCCGTGCTGGATCAAGGCCAGTATGGGTAGCTCACAGTGGATTGCGTTGGCTACGTCAGCGTTTACTGTTTCTTTAATGGTTTGCAGTAATGTGTTGCGATCGGAATAATTGATAATATGACGAGTTTTTGTTTTAAACAAAATAAACGTCTTTTGTTGGGGAATAGTTCCCTCTTCCAGAATAATCTGGTTCCTAAAACAGTTCACCGGTTTGTCTGTGGATTCAATGGTGTATGTGAGGGATTCTTCACTATGAATGGTAGCAGCATCAGAATCTGCTGAGTCCTCTAACGCATTGACATTTTGGCAAGACAGTCCGCCACCAAATTCTCTTTTCCGGGCTTATAAATTATGTTTGCGTTGTGCTCATCAATAAAAGCTTTCCAACGCTTTATTTTGGCATTCGGATTCTTGTCCGATACCGAAAAGGTTAATGGCTGATGGTCTGTATGGATGTTAAGATTTCTAACGCCATACAAATAATTCCTGAGGTTTTTGAGTGCCCATACAAAGGCGAGAAGTTCACACTCATTTGTGGCGAAATTTACCTCGTTACCCCGCAGAGTTCGCGAGATCATTGTTATGGGTCGACCGTCTTGAAACAGTACCGCACCCAGTCCGTGGCCAGACGCATCAGTTGTGAGGTCGAAAGGCTTTTTGTAATTCGGATAGGACAACATTACGTCTTCTGAGTCTAGTATGTTCTTAAGCCTAGCAAAGGCCTCGCTTTGCTCTGGTGACAATTTATTTATTACTTTTTTTGAATAATTTGCACTTAATTTGCCATTGTCGCCCTTGAGAATATTTGTTAAAGGCCTTGCGATGCTGGCAAAGCCTGTTATAAAGCAGCTATAGTAGCGTGCTAGACCCAAAAATGACCTAAGAGCAAATAGAGTTTTTGGTTGTGGAAAGTCTTTATTCGCACTTTATCGGGCGAGGACTGAATTCCGCCTCTGCATACTGTGAATCCCAAATATTCAACGCTTTTTTTGAAAAACTTTGATTTTTCTTGGGATACTAGCATGCCTGCATCTCTAAGGTTTTTCAAGACCCATTCAATATCTCTGATGTGGTCTTCCTTGGACTTGGAAAAGATTATTACGTCATCAACGTAGACATAACATATCTTTCCGATTTGTTCACGGAGCACATCATCGATGGCTCGTTGAAAAATGCTTGGGGTATTTTTTAGCCCGAAGGGAAGTCTGCAAAATTCATACTTCCCGTTGTTGACAGAGAACGCTGTCTTTCTTCTGTCTCTTTCAGCTAATTCGATTTGGTGAAACCCTGATTTGAGGTCTAGCGTAGTAAAATACTGAGCCTCACCCAAGTTCGACAATATAGTCGAGATTGATGGTATAGGGTATTTGTCATCTGTTGTTTTTTGATTTAGTTTCCTAAAGTCAATAACTAGACGCTTGTGCTTGTGTCCCGCTTCATCGATACTTTTTATGTCGAAAACCCATATTGGGTTATTATATGGAGACTTTGATGGTCGTATTATGCCGTTCGCTAGAAGTTGTTTAACTTCTGCATTGACAAAGTCTGACACACCTTTTGGATACGGATACAGTTTAGAGTAAACTGGTTCGTCATCCGTTGGTATTGTGGCAACCGTATTTATGTTGTACGGAAGAGACTCGTTAACGTCCACGAATGCCTTTACCATTTTATTGATCATACGATTGAAGGTGGATCTGACAGCGGGGGGAACATCCGTGTCATTAATCCGAATGTGGTTCACTTGTTGGCACTTAGTGAACTCGATTTTTTCTCTTCCATTGTCATGTTTTATGACATTGTTAGTTAAATCTATCCGAGCGTTGACCTGTTTTAACAGATCAAGGCCGATGATGCCGTCGAAGTCATTAAGTGACTCCAGCATGAAAAGGTACGACTTAGCGTCGAAAAGATGGATGAGACATTTCTGCTCAATCTTGGTGTGCCAGTGGATTGATTTTACTTGAAAAGGGCTGTCAACTGGCATCCAATGTGCCAGTCCGGGAAGGGGTTTTATATAATTCTTTGAGGCCCCTGTGTCTATCAAAAGCTTGATAGTTTGCCCTGCGACCATTCGCCTTACGAACGGAAGCAGGGAGTTTCCGCTAAAAAATTGCAGCTTTCGGCCCCGGACAAATTCTGTTCAATTTCAGCTGCCTCATGCTTTGACAGTGACTCGTAGTCACCGGTACCTTCTTCCTGTGGTAAGTGATTTACGTTTTGCTAAGTCCTCATGGACTGGTCACCATACCCTAGGTTGTTGCTGTAGCCCTGTGCGGGTTGCCAAGAGCGCGAAGATGGATCCACATCCATTGGCTCAGGCGCCCACCCTTGGGACTTTTGATTGTTGCAGCGGTTTTTTGAGCTACTTGGTTTTTGCTGGTTTTGATCTTTCTGGTTTTTCTGGAAGTACGGGTTCTTGTTTTGGGAATTGCTTTCCTTCTCTTGTTGGGCGTTCTGATGCCAGTTCTGTGATTTTTGATAGTTTGGCTTTTGGGGTTTTTCCTCGAGGTGTTTTGCAAAATTTGCTGCAAAAATGCCTCTCTCATTGCTTGACTCAGCTTCTTGAGCTAGAGCCAAAGCTGATGGGAGGTCCCTGGGTTGTGCCGGAAAAACGGCCCATCTCAGAGATTTTTTCAACCCTGACACGAAAGTGTGAAGTGCATCGTTTCTAAATTTTTCATTTAATACGACTGCTCCAGCTGGTTCGTGTGTCATAAGCGTTTTATTTTGTAACAAGGTGAGCTTTTTCTCCACCTCATCGAAATATGTTAGCAATGGCAAGTCAACCTGCCGAAGCGTGCTTAACTGTTGTTGAATTACATGCATCGGTGTTTTATCCGCGTACGTGAAATCTAATCTAGCAATAATGGCCCTGAAGTTCAACACTGTGTTGAATGAAGCCAGCACGGTAGCTGCTGGTCCCCTCACTTTGCTTCGAATTATGGCTACTGCCTGATAATGTTTTGAGCTGCCATAGTGTGGCTCAAACACTTCGTAAGCTGTAGAAGCTTGCCTCCATATAAGATAATTTTCTTGTTTCCCGTCGAACTCGGTAATGGACTTTATAATTTCCAGTGACTCGTCGCACTTTACCTCTGGCTTGAGTTCTATTTCTTGAAAAATTTCTATTTGTGGGGCAGAATTATTTAACTGTTTAAACTGATCTGTAAGAGAGGCTATCTTATCTTCGAATAAGCGCGCTTGTTGGTCAAGGGCTGCCTGAACCTTTGCCTCCATCTGTGCAATTTGTTCCGAATTCATTTTTTTTGTTTTTTGTAAGGACTGCTGTTCTAAGTACGAAGATATAAGTTCGTCTCCACTACTGTCGTCCGTTTTTGTTTGACTTGGGCGCAGCATAAATAATTTCAGACCACTCCGGAATTTATTCTAGTGTCAGTTATAAGGGTCTCGCAATATTTATTGCAACAGGCAGTTTTTATTAAAGCTTATTACTTTGGAAACGAAATGAAAACTCATATGAGACAGCTTTGTATATTTATTGTTCGTTTATTTGGATTGCAAAAAGAAAAATGAACATCTCACTCACATTTTTGAAATATAATATGCCTCTTATCGCACGATGTGGTGGCCGCTGCGCTGTGACGTTTTCGTTGTTTGTTGATTTTCGCCGGCTGCTCCCTGTTTTTTGATGTTTAGAACGCTCAGTTTGTTTTTTTTTTTTTGCGTTTTGTTGTTATGACAATGTTAATTTGTTGATCACTTTATTGTTCAGTGTTAGTTCTTGCGTTTTTTTTTTTTTGTTTCTATGACAATGTTAATTTTTTGTAATGTTGATCACTTTATTGTTCAGTGTTAGTTCTTGTGTTTTTCTCTTATTGTTGTAACACTCACTTTATTGTTTTTCTCTTTGTGTTTGTTAGGTTTTTTTTTTGTGTTTATGTTATTGTTGTAACACTTACTTTGTGTGTTTTTGTGTTTGTTGGAAATTTTGTGTTTTTGTTTCTGTTGTAACACTCACTCTATTTTGTGTTTTTTCGTTGGTTCTTTGTGTTTTGTTTTTTTTGTTGTAACACTCACTTTTATTGTTTTTGCGTGTGTTTTTTTTTTATGTGTTGTTGTTATAACATTCACTTCACTGTTTTGTTAATATCGGGACTCCTGTTTTTTTTTAGAGGATTTTCCCGTTTAAATGATACGAAAGTTATTAACTAGTCGTAGGTTTTTTTGCCATTTGGGCGCCAATTAAAAATAATAAGTTTTTATAAGTATGTTTTATTTATTTAAAAGGAAATATCTTTATTAGTATGTTTTTATTTACTGGCTCGTTTGAGCTGTTGGAGAACAATTCTTAAGCTAAACTCTAAGGCAAACTGCATCGAACCATGAAGCCGCCGCTGCTCGCTGGAATGCCGGCTGAATGCTGAGTCGGCGTCTTCAACGGGTGATCAGGCTGCTTGATTGTGCGAGTTTCATATTTCGGCTGCAACTTTGTCGCGACGGCATCCGGCGCAACAGCGTTGTCAGCTAACTCAAGCTTGCGCGTGTTAACTTATACGTTTTTTTATAGCGTACAGAAATACAAAATATTGCTGGCCTGTAGCACTAAGTATAAAGTGTATAGAGCAATCATTTCCTTGTTCGTGCATTCGTCAAAAACGGGAATGCGGGTATCTTTTAGAGTTGTGGAGCTAGAGCCACGAAATTGGTAGGCAGATAGCTGGCAGTGACCCCTAACAATCTGCATCCAAGTTTTGGAGCCACGCCCACCCATTCCACCATCTTTCCCCACTTTTTACAAACTTTGAGCTAGAGTCACCAAATTTAGTATAAAGATAGCAATTGACATTCCACAAAGAACTGCAGCAAAAATTTGGATGCCACGCCCACCCAATCTGCCCCCAGCTACCCTTTCCCTTGCATTTACAAACTTTGAGCTAGAGTCAACTAATTTGGTATGAAGATAGCAAATGACATTCCACATAGATCTGCATCAAAAATTTGGATGCCATGCCCACCCAAAATGCCCCCAGCCTCCCTTTCAACACCTTTTACAAACTTTCAGCTAGAGTCACCAAATTTGGAAGGAAGATAGTTGGTGGCATCCCCATCTGCATCGGAGAATCTTTAAGGCAGCGTAAACCCCTGCCGCATCCGTACCCCTTTGCAAACATGCCTCTTTTACCGGTCTTAATACTGGTAACGGGTATATCGCAGTCGGTATATCCCGACTGCAACGTTTATACTTGTTTTTATAATGTTTTTTTAAAAAATTTATATACTATGTAAAGTATTTATTTTGTACAATATTTATATTTAATTTCTATCGATCGTTTATGTTATGTTATGCTCGTGTATACCGATATATCGTAAGCTAGTATTAAGGTATCGATGTTAGTATTAAGATTTATCAAAAAGTGTGGCTCGGCCACACTGACTCTGCCTCTCTCTCTCTTCCGGTTACCTTTCTGACAAGCGCGCGCGTTTTAGATAACTAACCAAGAGAATCTTAAAGAATAAAAGCCATCAACTATTGTAAATAGAATATATAGGAGTCTTTCAGCTCAGAAGTGGGATTCACTCAACGACATATATATATATATCAACGCCCGATCATTAAAGATGGGTTTAACAAATGATGATATCGTCAATCTACTGAAGGCGAACAATTGCTGCGTTCAGGGAACTAAGCTGTTATCAAGCTGCTTACTAAGCGCTTAGTGCAAATCGCTGAAAACTTGTGAACGCACTGCTTAGTTGATCAGCTGATTATCATTATCGATATGTAAATATTAGTAATCGCATGGTGTTTATCGACAGCTTCTTCAACACAAGTAAAAATGGTACGTTCAATTGGTTTTGTTTATTTAGATATTATTATTAAAATCGAACAATTGGTTTATTTTATACGACTATTTACAGCAGAAGAAAGTACTAAAAACGTTTGGGAGTCATCCAAAACCATACTTCTACTGGATGCGTACTTGGAACGGCTGTCGAAATTCCGTGATCCTAAAATAAAAAAAAAAATGGTTTGGCGTGAAATAACAGAAGAGTTGCAAAACCATGGGTACACAGATGTACATCCAGAAGCCTTGGATCGCAAAATGCGAAATTTAAAACAAACATATAAGACGATCAAAGACAACAACAAGAAAACAGGTAGAGACAGTTTGACTTGGCCATACTACACCATCATGGAGGACATTTTTGCAGATGACTTGACTGTGAATCCAGGTGCAACGATATCAAGTTTTGAAGTTGCCGAATGTATGACTACACCGCATATGCAACTATCATCATGCATGCCACCATCTCCACAAATGCCACCATCCCCACAAATGCCACCATCCCCGCTAATGCCACCATCCCCGCAAATGCCACCATCACCCGACGAAGCACATTTAACGAACACAGCGCCTAAAAATCCAGTTTGCTCTTCTTATCGCCAACGCAAAGAAATGATTGAAATAGAGAAAAAGAGAGTAGCTGCCCTTGAGCGAATTGAAGTTCAATTGGCGGAGTCCGTACGAGTTCAGAAAGAACGCAACGAAATTTTAAAAAACATATTTGAAAAAATGTAAATTATCTTATTATTGCTAGTTTATTTTGTTTTTCATTCATTTCGTATTGTTATTTTTATTGAAATGAATTCATAAAATACATGTCGTATTAAAATAAACTGTTCATCAAATCGTTTCTTTTTTGTTGTGCAATAACACTGGAACTATTTTCGAGTGTTATACTCTGTGAAGACTGGTCATCCATCGCATCCATTTCCTCATCAAAATCAACTTCTTCTCCATTTTGTAATATGACGTTATGTAGAATGCAGGCTGCAGCTATAATGCGCTGCCCAAACTCTATGTCAGATATGCACAAATATTTTAAACGACGAAATTTGCCTTTGAGTCTTCCAAATGCATGTTCAATAATAGATCGAATTCTGCTGAATCTCACATTATAAAGTGTTTCCCTTGCATCCAAGTGTCCATTATCGCAGAATGGTGTCATTAAATTTATCATTAATGGATAAGCAGAGTCCCCAATTATATGTTGTTGTTGTGGTATTAGTGGATTCTGTATATTGGTCATCTTGGTATATAACGGACTATTCTTAAACACTCGCGCATCGTGCATCCTACCTGGCATTCCAATGAATACATCAATAAAATTTCCGGTTGAATCACAAACTCCTTGAAGAATTATTTAATGGAATTGTTTTCTGTTATAGTAGTCTTGTGAATTTCCAACCGGTTGTTGGATGGGTATGTGACATCCATCAATTGCACCAATAGCTCCATTAAATCCTGAACGACTTTTAAATGAAGACGAACTTTTCGCATTTTGTATTCCATTAGGCCATTTAATAAATTTTGACATCAGCTTCGTTATTTCTTCAATCATATATTTAAAAACGCCATGACCTGAACTTTTTGCAATGTTGAATCCATCACCCACGGCCAAAAATGATTCCTGTTTACCAATAAGCCATAAACAAAACAGCAATTTTTTTTTCCATTGGAATATCAGGGAAGAGTTGCACATGATTTTGCACATTAGTTTGGATAGCATTTAACAGACTCTGCAATGTTGACACACATGTATAAGATTATAAAAATTCGAAATGGTATACATATGTATATTTTTACCTCGAATGTGGTTCTATTCATCCGAAAGTGTTCAATAAATTGTACATAAGTATATCGTGGAATTGTTTCTTCATAAAACTGTTTATTTCTTTCTTTCAACATTTGCCTCTGGATTTTCTTTTCTTCGCAAGAAATCGATGGGTGAAACTCATCTTTCAACGCCATTACAACCTCACTTACATCAGTATCCTCGCAACAAAATTGCAGTAACATTAATTTTATTCGTTTTCTATCCATTTGCACAATGCAATTAACACTAACCGCAATCACTAAGCGCAAAAGCAAACAAAATTTACGCTAACAAAGATGGCGGTCGCTGACTTAACATGTTTAGAAACCGCTTACTAAGCAGAACGTTCAGCGAACGATTACTAAATATGTATTGTAAGCTCTTAGTTTCCTGAACGCAGCCAATGTGGTAGTGCCGCCGCAAGCAACGATAGTGCATTTGCGCAACCTGCTGGCAAAGGTGTCAAGACCCGCTGCTGCGTCGCTACCTGCCGTCACGGCGGTGACCCCGCTGCCCACCGTGCCTGCTGCTGCCGCAAAATCTGTTGCCCAAGCGACAACACTGCCGTCAACATCTTCCGCTGCCGCCTCCTTGTATGTCGTGCCACCATCAACGCTGCTGTCAACCCCTTCCGCTGCCACCCCTTTGTCGGCCGAGCCGTCAGATACACTGCCGCCAACCACTTTTGCTGCTGCCCCGCTGATCGATGTGTCAGCAATTAGACGGCCGTCAACCCCTTCCGCTGCCGCCCCCCTGTCGACCGAGCTGTCGGAGACAATGCCGCCAATCGCTTTTGCTGCCGCCCTGCCGTCTGCTTTGTTAGTGCCAACCCTGCCGTCGACCCCTGCAGTTGCTGCACTTGCCTCTGCCGACGCACCGGCAATCCTGCCGCCAGCTGTAGTGGCTGCTGAGTCACTGCCTGGCAAACCAACAGCACACTCGCTGTCAACCGCTGCTGATGCCGCCTGCATGTCTGCTGTAGCAGAACCACACTCTCTGCCACCGCTTCCAGCTGCCGCCATGCCGTCCACGGCTCCTGTGTCTGCGCCTATGAATGCCGTCACAGCGCTTGCCCTGCAGTCGGTAAGCTTAGACGAGCAATTGAAAAACTTGCGCAAGCAAAAGGAGGTATTAGAGCTGCAGCAGCAGATTGCAAGCTTACAATTGCAACTAGGAGCATCTTCTGGCCTGCCCAGCCAGCGAGTCACAGACGTATCGGTCATAGGGTCGATGGTACCAAGATTCTCGGCAGATAATGCGTACGACGTGACGAAGTGGATCCGCGACTTGGAGGATGCGTGCGACATTCTGCAGCTGGATGACAGGTTGAAGTTGATCGCCTGCCGTCGGCTTCTGGAGGGCACTGCAGCTGTGCTGATGCGCACGGTAACGGTGCACAGCTACCAACAGTTACGGGAAGTTTTAATATATGAGTTTGGGCGCTCAAGAAGTGTGGAAGCGGTGTATGCAGCCCTAAGAAGCAGACGCATCAAACATGGAGAGGCGTACCTGAGGTACGCCATAGAAATGCAGGAGATCGCGATGAACGCCACGATCCCGGAGTCCGAATTAGTGGATCTAATCATCGAGGGTCTTCGGGACAGCTCGCCAGCAGTGGGAATGTTGTACGCCACCAGGACTGTAAAAGACTTAAAAACGCTATTGGAGCGCTACGAAAGGCGGAAAATCCAAGATGCGTCTCAGCAACCCGCCGTGAGCACTGCTTCGCTGCCGTCCACGCACGCTGTCCCTGCAGCCAGAGAGGTGCGATGTTTCAACTGCTCGGGGTTCGGCCACTACAAATCGCAATGCCCGAAGCCAATTAGACCGGAAAATTCCTGCTTCAAATGCGGGAAGCTCGACCACGTGTACCGAAACTGCCCATCAAAGATGGGAACTGCCGTTGCCGCTGCCGCTGCCGCAGTCACCCCTCTATGCTGCGGAGACGCCAGAATTGACAAGATAAAACATATACAAATGGTGAGTGTTGCCTTTATAACAAATCGAGTGAAAAGCAGTGAGCTTATAAATATTTTTTCCCTCCTTGACTCGGGTAGCCCTAAAAGTTTCATTCGGCAATCGGAGGTGCCATCCTCACATAGGCTTAGGCCAACCCTTATGAACTGCCGTGGTCTAGGTAACGACCAGCTTACGTCCTTAGGGAAAGCGCAATGTGTAATTAAAATTTTCAACCAATCAGTATTCCATCAACTTGATGTACTGATGATATGATATGATATTGGGTAGAGATTTTTTTGTTAAACCTAATATAAAACTATGCAAAATAAAAATTTATTATAGCAAATGTCAGTTAATGAAGTTAGACAAATACAAAATGAATTGTAACAAAGAACTCACTGCTGTCCTTAATTCACTTGATTTGTTTAGGAAAGATGTCGAACGCACAATGACCAAAAATGAGTCAGCCCGATCCCTTAATGAAAGTGAGTTAATGCCTGCCGAATCACAATCGTGTACCACTGAAAGAGAGTGTTCCGGCATGTCCGAGCATTTGCTGGGTGATGTCCTGGCAACCATTAATGAAATCGAGTTACCTGCTGTTAGTGAAAATGAGTTTAATATAGAGCCTACTCTGCCGTTAGAACAATCTGCAAAGTTGCAGTCTGTTATTTCAGCCTCCTATGTTGATGTCCCTTCCGAACTGATTAAACCGACCAATAACGAAATGAAAATCGAATTGACAAGTCAGACCCCTATTTTCTGCCGCCCCCGCCGTGATGACTTATTAACTGCCGGCATTATCCGTCATAGCAGTTCCCCTTACGCTTCCGCTATAGTGCCCGTTAGAAAAAAACATAATACCTTAAGAAAGTGTGTTGATTATCAGCCGCTGAACAAAATAACTGTCCGTGACCACTTCCCAATTCCGCTGTTAGAGGATTGTGTTGAACATCTGGGGGGCAAATCGTACTTTACTGTACTAGATTTAGAGAGTGGATTTAACAATGTCAAAATGCATCCTGATTCGATTAAATACACTGCCTTTGTAACACCTGATGGTCAATTTGAGTACGTACGCATGCCGTTTGGCTTATGTTATGGTCCTCCAAATTTCTAGATTTGTATACTTTGTGCTGAAGGACTTAATCAATAGAGGTCAATTAGTGGTTTATATGGACGACATATTGATCGCGTCGAGTGATTTTAAAACCCATCTGCAAGTGTTGAAAGAGGCACTTTATACCTTACGAGTGAATGGGTTACGCCTTAAATTGTCTAAGTGTCGTTTTGCGCACAAGGAGTTGGAATATTTGGGGTATTTAGCGAACTCTTCCGGTATCACCCCGAAACCAGGTCACCTTCAAGCCATAAAAAGTCTACCGGAACCCCGGGATAGGAAATAATTGGAACGCTATGTGGGTCTCTTCTCTTACTTCCGCCGCTTTGTACCCAACTTTGCCAAAATTGCTTATCCGATGTCGCTTCTCCTGAAAAAATATGCCCTTTACGTTTTTTCCGAAGAGTGTCTTGAATCATTCCGAAAACTGCAGTCCAAAATAATCGAGTCACCGGTGATGTCTATTTATAATCCGAAGTCTGAAACTGAATTACATTGTGATGCAAGTTCCGCCGGTTTTGGACCAATGCTCCTGCAGAAACAAACGGATGATAAATTTCATCCTGTGTGTTATTTTTCGAAGACCGCTTCCGTCCCAGAATCTAAATTGCATAGTTATGAATTGGAAACCCTGGCTATTGTATACGCCTTAAAGCGTTTTGAGACATACCTGAAGTTTATTCCGTTTAAGATAATTACAGATTGTAATTCATTAGCGTTAACCCTTAAGAATGGTGGATCTTCCGCGAAAATTGCCCGCTTGGCATTACTTTTAGAATATTATAACTATACCATTGTACATCGGTCCGGTATTTGTATGCCGCATGTCGATGCACTTAGTAGAATAGACACGTCTGCATATGTGGACGATATGAACCTGGATTTCCTACTAAAACTGACGCAAAACCGTGATCCAGAAATTGTCAAACTTCGGAGTGTCCTGGAGAACCAAGAGGATGCTGGTTTTGAGTTGCAAGATGGTGTCGTGTATCGCCGATCACCGACTGATGTACTTCAGCTTTATGTCCCTGCCGAAATTATTAACAGTGTCATACGAACAGTGCATGAGAAGCTAGGCCATCTTGCCACCGAAAAGTGTTGTACACAGATTAAAAAAAGTTATTGGTTTCCGTATATGAAATCTTACGTTAACAACTTTATTAAAAACTGCCTCAAATGTATTTACTATTCCCCTTCCGCTAATAATGGTAATGCTACCTTGCATAGCATTCCGAAAACCCCTCTGCCATTTGATACTCTTCATATTGACCACTTGGGACCCCTTCCGTCCACACCGTCTAGGAAAAAATATCTTCTTGTGGTCATTGATGCCTTTACGAAATTTGTCAAATTGTACTCTGCCGCTACAACTAGTTCCAAAGAAGTATGTCACACTTTAGAGACGCAGTATTTCCCCAACTATAGTTGACCTCGCCGAATTGTTAGCGATCGAGGTACGTGCTTCACTTCCGCCGAATTTGCTGATTGTCTGCAGTCCCACCATATAATCCATGTCCAGAATGCCACTGCCTCCTCTGGTGCTAATGGGCAAGTGGAACGTGTCAACCGTGTCTTAAGTCCCATGCTTGCTAAATTGGCCGAACCATTGGATCATGCTGATTGGGTGAAGCAACTTCCGAAAATTGAGTTCGCCTTGAATAATTCCATCCACTCCACAACTAAATTTGCTCCCT
Organism: Scaptomyza flava; assembly: GCA_030179655.1. Taxonomy (NCBI): domain Eukaryota; kingdom Metazoa; phylum Arthropoda; class Insecta; order Diptera; family Drosophilidae; genus Scaptomyza; species Scaptomyza flava. The sequence continues at coordinate 397,921 of JARNME010000234.1, forward strand.
CCGTCCTCCTTTTTGGTGTCGAACAGCGCGGTGCTGTTATAGATGAGTTAACTGAGCGTTTGGATGATAGGCTTACTGATGAAGTGTCCCTAGCAGATACCCGTAAAATTGCCCTTCAGAACATTGTCAAGTCTCAAGAGTACAAGAATACAGAGTACTTTAACAAATATCATCGCCCTGCCGTTAATTTTGAGGAAGGTGATTTCGTCGTCATCAATAATGTTGATACGACGGCTGGCATAAACAAAAAACTCATTAAGCGGTACCGCGGTCCCTATGTCATCCATAAGAAACTTCCGAATGACCGGTATGTCATCCGAGATGTTGAAGGCTCCCAGCTCACACAGCTTCCGTATGATGGTGTGCTGGAGTCATCTAAACTAAAATTGTGGCTAACGTGTGATTAAAATTGTGCTTTCGATGTCTGACCACAGGTAACACCCACCGTTTGGTAAGGCTTCAAGCCCTCCATGATCTAGAGTTGGTGGAATCGAGGTCGATTCCCTGTCAGGACAGCCGAGTTGTAAAGTATTTATTTTGTGCAATATTTATATTTAATTTCTATCGATCGTTTATGTTATGTTATGCTCGTGTATACCGATATATCGTAAGCTAGTATTAAGGTATCGATGTTAGTATTAAGATTTATCAAAAAGTGTGGCTCGGCCACACTGACTCTGCCTCTCTCTCTTCCGGTTACCTTTCTGACAAGCGCGCGCGAATTAGATAACCAACCAAGAGAATCTTAAAGAATAAAAGCCATCAACGATTGTAAATAGAATATATAGATGTCTTTCAAATATTATAATTTAAAATTCGGTGGCAAATTAAACATTGAGACTCGTCAGCCATATTTTTATTAAAATAAAAATTCATTCATATTTCTGTTTTTTATGTTATAGTGTAAAATATTGAATATTTAAAATAGTTGCGCAGCGAGGTCCTGCCTTGGTGAAAGCTGAACAGCAACTGACTTGATTTGCTTTGCCGAAGTGGGAGCAACACAACTGCCGAAAGCTGAACATCGTGCGCTTGTATAGGTTTTTTTATAGCGTACAGAGTAAAATCAAAATATTGCTGGCCTGTAGCACTAAGTATAAAGTGTACAGAGCAATCACTTCATGCTTCGTGCATTCCGGCTGCTTTTGTTGTACATTTGCAAGGCGGGACCCACAGAGCAGTTCGGCTGTTGAGCCGACTGCACTCTCTCGCATTATTTAGGTTTGCGATTAGATGCAGTGAGGCAGTCGACTGAAACGGTTAAAAACACGAATGATGATGTTGAACACCCTATTAAAATATAAGTGCTATTGTGGATATGTAGTTCCATAATATATTTGAAATAGTTGCATATTTTGGTATTTATAAGTTGGGAAATTACTAAAACAGTCTAATAATATTAAATAATTAATTTATTAATATGGAAAATAAGCTGGTTAGGGTATCCAACTTCATCATTCATCATTCGTCAAGTCCAACTATGTTTTGCTTCACACACACACGCACACACTAACAGACCAACATATCAGACTTCTATTTTCGATATTAATTATATATTAAATGATATATTGTTGAATATTCGTGCTTTCATCATTAAAATGAATAGAATCGGTCCGCTAGTGTAGCGATTGTAGGTTATGCTATAATTGACAAAATTAAGTGTCTGAAATGACAGGCTGGACCAGCCATCCGTCAAAGGGAACTTTTTCTCCTACATACATATATCAAACACATTGAGGCGGGCTTTTTATAAACTAGATTTTTTTAAGATGTTGTCACGTTCAACTATCGTCAGTAAACTGACTTTACAGACAACCAATGTATTTTTTTTTTTTTTTTTTGTCAAAGTAATGGTTACATATGACCAGTATAATTTTTTGGTCAAAGTAATGGTTAAATATGACCAATATAATTTTTTGGTCAAAGTAATGGTTAAATGTGACCCATATAATTTTTTGGTCAGAATAATGGTTGAATATTACCAAAATGTTTTCTTCTCAATTATAATGGTTATTTTCTACCTGAATTAAAGTATTGAAAGTGAGAATCCATATATGGCTTTGTATGCGGTAGAGTGTTAAATAAATAAAAAAATTACCATGAACGGCAGTCTTGGAGAAATTATAATGTTTAATGCACTGGGCGAGGATGGTATTTGAATCCGTTTGTTATTGACATCGAAGGAATCTTATAAGCCTTTAAAGAGGTATGGCATGTAACGCAGACGCGAGCAGTCGGAAAGTCGAAATTTAGAAAATGCTGATTTATAAGTGTGTGGCATATACAGTGGGGAGCAAAAGTAAGTACATGTTTGAATATTTCACCTTTTTGAGCGTATGATGAAAACAGTAAGGCAAGGAGATTTCAGATGTTGTATATAATTTCTCGTATACCATAAGCAGAACAAGTTTGCTTCAAATTATCGATAACTATTCTGGTTACCGATATACACAAGCCATCGATTACAACAAAATATCGAATTTGGAATATGTAAAAATGGGGTTTGAAATAATGGGTAACGGTAGAACTTTTCTGAAAATTTTGCCCAAATCGGTTAAGAAACACCGAAGATATCAAATTTAATCGAATGAAGTTAAGTCAGTATACCAAAGTTCAGGGTTCAGGGTATCTTCTAGTCGGCCTCTCCCGACTAGAGCCTTCTTACTTGTTTCTTGTTAGTGCATAGTAAATTATATATGGAATAAAAAGTATAAACATAGTTTCCAATTGCCTGACTGTTTTCTTCATCATTCGCTCCAAAATGTGAAATATGCAAACAAACATGTAAATGTTAGTATGGTAGGATTTTAGGTACTTGCTCCAGTTGTGACAATCCTTCTTCCTGTTGTTGCAGCTGTATACGCGTTGCATCTAATAAATTTTGGCGCTCTCGTGCTCTAAATTCACGTTGATATGCAGCATGGCGAGCTCTCCTGGCCTCTGGTGTTACTTACGAAACTTGCCGTTAATTAATTGTTATTTATTTATTTATTTATTATACCCTTAACCCATAAAATGGGTAAATAAGGGTATAATGGTTTTGTGCAAAAGTATGTAACAGGCAGAAGGAAGCATCTCCGACCCTATAAAGTATATATATTCTTGATCAGCATCAACAGCCGAGACGATATAGCCATGTCCGTCTGTCTGTCCGTCTGTCCGTCTGACCATCTGTCCGTCTGTATGAACGCGTGGATCTCAGAGACTACAAGAGCTAGAGACTTCTGATTTTGTATTTAAGTTCTCCTATACCATGAGCAGAACAAGTTTGCTTCAAACTATTGATAACTATTCTGGTTTCCGATATACACATAATATCGATAACAATAAAATATCGAATTTGGAAAATCTAAAAATGAGGGTTGAAGTAATGGATAATGATAGAACTTTTCTGAAAATTTCGTCCAAATCGGTTGAGAAACACCGGAGATATTGAACTTAATCGATGGAAGCTAAGCCAGTTTACCAAAGTCTTATATAAATTAAATATATTTATTACAACTGGGTTCAGGGTATCTTCTAGTCGGGCTCTCCCGACTAGAGCCTTCTTACTTGTTTTTTAATTGGAACTTAAAATTAATTCTAAGTTATAATTTTGCATTTATAGCCAGAGCAACGGGGGCCTTCGGGCTGATATTTGTGCATATTTTTTAAAGCTTATAACTAAATTTGGAAGTGAGTTTTACAAAGTCTTTGATATTTTCAAAATTAACTTCAGAAAGTAGATTTTTTGGATTACGGATTTTCAAGGAGGTACATTGGTTGATTACAAATTGGCATTGGTTGATGAAATGGTCTACGGTAAGAGTGGTTTCATTGCAATAAGGACAGATTGGAGGTGATGTTTTGTTTAGTAAGTATTCGTGTGTGAGTTTTGTATAACCCATTCGAAATTCTATTCTATTCTTAAAATTTCTATTTATTGTTATTGGTATTTCTATTGGCTCTCTGGAAGGATTTATTGTCTTGTAATTGTGAGTGTATTTCTCCCAAATTTTGCTTAGAGCTAATTTACTTGTTCTATTTATGACATTGTTTATGTCCTTCTTATTGAAGGTGTTGTGCAGAATAAGCGGGCGATAGTGGCGGATTTCGCAGCCGTGTCCGCCAGCAAATTTTCTTTAATTCCTGCATGTCCTGGTGTCCACATAAGTTTTATTTTTTTTTTTTTTTTGGTTTGCGGAGAAAATGTCTCTGATTTTACTTATATTGGGTATGTTGTTATTGACGTTTCGGACAGCAAAAAGTGTTGAAAGGGAGTCAGTGAAAATGACATGTTTCGCTTTTTAGGTTGCTTTTGCCATCTCCACAGCAGCTAGGATTGCCTCCGCTTCAGCTTTAAAAATGGACGTAAAGGAAGGTATTATAGCCGATTTAAGTGTTATGTTGTCCTCAGTGACAACGCTGAGAGCTGTCACATTTTCAGTTTTGGAACCGTCGGTGAAGAGAAATTTCCATGTGGGGAGGTTGGAACGAGTGCTGTTGAAGATTGTTGTGGATATCTCTTTAGAGGTACTATCCTTTTTATGGTTTACGAGTTGTAATATAATTGAGCTGTTCTTAAAGTTCTAGGGAGGAACCTTTTGCTTTTAGTTTCGTAGGGGGGATATCGTGAGTTGAAGGGTTGATGGGATTCGAAGTTCTCTCTTGCGCTTGAGTTGATTTATAAGCGTTGTATGCAACGAAGAGCCGCTTACATTGAAAAGTCGGTTTACTTGTCTACCGATGCTCCATTCAAACCGTGTGCTCAGGTCTGGGAGTCCTGCTTCTGCTAGGATGTTGGCGATGGGAGTGGTTCTGAAAGAACCTAGGGATTGTCTGATGGCGGTGTGGTAAGGAGTGGCTACTTTGTTTATGTTGGTTTTGCTTGTTTTGCCGTATAGACAGAGACCGTAATCTATTTTTGACAATATTATTGCTTTTGAGATCATAATGAGAGAGTTAGTATTATATTTAAGATATCTAATACTTAAGCATTTTAGGATATTTAGTCTATTGTTTAGTGATTTTATTAATGTTTTAACATTTTCATTCCAATTTAGTTTCTTATCAAAAGTTAGCCCTAATATTTTAAGATGTTCTGTTTTTGGTATGATTGTATTGTTAATTTTAATGTCAGTGTTAGCACATTTATGCTTTCTGCATATGTGTAAGTGTGATGATTTTTCGTTTGATATTTTTGTGCCACTATACCACAATTGCACCATTCATTTATTTTGTCAAACAAATTTTCAATTTGCATGTTAAAGCCTTATTTTGGGTTAAAGAAAAGGCAGAGATCATCTGAGTACATTGTATGAGTAAAGAATTTGTTTTGGTTTATTATAAGGCTTAGTTTATTGAAAGCTATCAGGAAAAGAGTTACCGACAGTGCGGACCCTTGCGGGATACCATTGTGAAGTTTCTCTTCTCCTGAAAATGTGTTGTTAACTTTAACTTTAAATCTTCTATTGCTTAGATAGCTTCGGATATAATTTAATATTTTTGGTCCTAATTTCCAATCATATAGTTGTTGCATAATGCAGAGTAATCCTACTCTATCAAAAGCTTTTTCCATATCTATGGATAGAGCTGATACATAGTTTTTTGTTGCGAGTTTATTGCAAATATAATTGTCTATTATTAGCAACGGGTCAATGGTGCATCGATTTGGTTTATATGCGTATTGGTTTTGTGATAACAAGTTTTTCCTGGTTGAGGAGCCACATCTTTCTTTTTGATACTATTTTTTCTAGTGTTTTTGATATGCAGGAAATTTGTGATATTGGGCGGTAGCCGTTTACTACATTTTTTGGTTTCTTTGGTTTGCTGATCGGGATAATGGTTGCTATTTTCCACTGTTGGGGTATGTTACTTTTATCAAATACTTTATATAAATTCAAAAGTTTACTTAAGCCAGCTGGCGGTAGTCTCTTTAAAATTTCACAGGGGACATTATCAAAACCTGGCGTGGATCCCTTTAGGCTGTGAAGGCAGAACTGAAGTTCTGTTGGCGTGATGGGCGCTTCAATTAGTTTAGCTCTGGTTTTTGGGATATATGTTAATGGTAATTTATCTAAATGAAATTGTTTTTTTTGGACCAAATTGTCAGAGAAATTTGAGTCATCTGAGTAATTTGACCAGGTTTTGCTAAATGCATTTTCAATCTCTTTTGGGTCACAGGTGTTTCCACTCGCGGTTTTGATTGCATGGATGTGCGTATTCTTTCGAATTCCTGTTGTGAACTGTTATGAACTTTATCCCAAAGGTTTTTTGTGCTATTGCTTGGGTTAATATCGTTTGTAAAGTTAGCAAAATATGTTTTTTGTGCTCTTTTAGCTTCATACTTAAATTTTGCATTTTCCTTTATGTATTTTAGCATGTTTTCTGTGCTTAAAAGTTTCCTTAGATTGTTTAAGCACTATATCTTTTCTCTTTTTAATTCCTCTAGATCCTTGTTCCACCAGTAAATTTTCTTTTTTGTAAGTCTAGTAGGGTTTGTAGTTGGTATGGAGTCGCTTGCAGATGTCTTAATTAATTTGAGAAGTTTAGCTGCAGCTTGGTTTGTGTTATTTGTAATGTTACAGATGTCGGACAGTTCGTTAATGTTTTTTTTGGAATTTATCCCAGTTAAGTTTAGTTTGTATCTATGTATTTTGCAAGCTATGTCAGTAGGTCCTCCAAGAAAAAGTTTTATATGTATTGGAAAGTTATCACTTTCGTTTATGTCTTCGTGAACACACTAGGAAGAATTTAGATTAAGTGGTGGCGAGCAGAGGGAGAGATACACGTTTGTGAAGGTGTTATGTGTAGTGTAATGAGTGTGTTGCCCATTGTTCAGTAAAATCAAGCCGCTATTTTGTATAAAATTTGCAACTACATTACCGCGCTGGTTGTTAAAAGTAGATCCCCAAAACATGTGCCAGGCGTTATAATCTCCCAGCATGAGTACTGGCTTATTACACGAAAAGTTGTTGATAAGGTCGTGCAGATCCTGTTCAACAATCTTTTCAGCTGGCGAAATGTAAATATTTAAAACTACAAAAGGTATTTCCGATTGGATTTCTGCAGCAATTGCAAGAATGTTGGAATGAATATTAATAATTTTGTGTTCAATTGATTTTGATATTAGGAGTGCGACTCCTTTACTCGCCATTGTGTGAAGTGTATCTATGTCATTTTTTTGATAAAGTGAAAATTGTTTTGGAGTTTTGGAGATGGGTTTCCTGTAGCGCAATTATTTTTGATTTATATATATAACGTACCTGAGAGAGATTGTGGCATTTGTCTTTCTATCCGTTTATATTCCATTGTATTATGTTAAAAGTCTTTTCTTTTTTATTAAGAAAAGTATACTTTTTTTGGTTGGTTTTTTCTGTTTGTGTTTTTTCTCTCTTTGCGCTCACCTCCTCAATACCGCAATTACGCCCTCACAAAGCATCAAGTTATTGTGAGCAATTGCCATTGTTGAGGGGGGCGAGCAGAAGCTGATAAGGTTCTGTTATAATTAAAGTCAAATATCTTCTCTAATATTGTCATGTGGAGCAGAGAGAATTGAGTCGTTTTGTTTGAGTGCATTACTCATTTGTGTTTTGTAGTCGATAAGTTGTGTTGTTGTGTCTGTTTCCATTTCTGAGTCGTTTGCTGTTATCGTTTGTTTGTGCGTAGGCAGATTTGAAGATTTAGAGGTAGTCGGTTTGATAACAGTTAAATTTTTTTCGTTGTTTTCTTTTGAGCAATTTGTAATTGTGAATAAGTATGGTTTGGACAGATGTTTAGTTTGTGGTTTTTCTTTGTTTAAGTGGTTTGTAGTTTTTGAGTCGTTGTCTCTTGTGTGTTCTTTTGTGGTTGGTTCATGTATTGCACATGGGTGCACCCTTGCAGAATTTTGTGGTATGACCAATAAGTTTGCACTTTTAGCATCTCATTGGATTTGGGATATATTCTTTGACACGAGCTGTGTGCCATGAAATTTGAATTTTAGTCGGCAGAGTGTAAAGATCGAAAGTTAGCTGCACCGCTCCAGTAGGAGTAGCTTTACCATCAATTGTTCGCGAGTATTTATAAATGTCGACTACTCCCTGTGACTTTAGCTCTTGGAGAATTTCGTCGTTTGCTATGTATATGATTAAGGTATGAAGGGCACTGTGTTGCAATGGTTGTGGTTGTCGTGGTATTGTGATTTGATTTTACAGATCCCATGGAGCTCTTTCGCAGCTAGGAATTTTTCAGCAATTGTTTTGCTTTTAAGCTTAGTACGCAGGAACTAGAGTTATTTCTGATAGAAATTTACACATTATTTCTAATGTGTATCCTAAGACCCTGTGTGCCCCTTAAAAATACCGGAAAAATCCCAAAAACGCAAAAAAAAAAATGGCAAAACAAAAAGGTAAAAGAGTAATACGGGCACACTTGTGCCTAGAAATAATGTGCTGCTCATTTTTTCTAGCAGAAATTCAGCTGTTCAATGCCATCCACACGATCCACTTCAATGTAATCGATGTGGCAACTCTCAACATTTTTTGAGTATACATTTCTAGCTGCTGCATATACTCATTAGAAATGTCTCTAGAAATTATGTCCAGAAATTATTTCTAGCGTTTTTTTTATATGGAGTTTGACACAACTAGAAATATTTCTAGTTCCTGCGTACTAAGCTTTACAAAGATGAGAAGCTTGCCATCACGCATTTCGTTAATTTTAAACACATTGTCGCTTATTAGTTTGATTGCTCTTTCGACTGTCGGAGTCTAATGCTGACATTATTTTGAATTTGGGATTTGGTAGGTTTACTGCTGGGAGTTCTGGGAAGGCTTCCGAAAACGGTAGAGGCTTTTTCCTTTTGCTTTTGGGGCTATCACTTAGCAGAGCGAAGCGATTTGCCCCTAGGCTAGTATGCCCACAGGGCATGGTTCGGCTAGGAGATTCACGCTTCAATTTTTTCTTGTTTATTTTGTTTTCCTTCTTCTTCAAAAAAGATACAAAGAGACGGCGGATTTGAGACGGCGGATTTAGAGTAAGAAAGCTTTAACTAAACTGCGATAAGAGCGCTATGTGAGAACACGACCGATCGATTCAGGGTTTAGTGTGTGGGTCTAGTGTTACTTACGAAACTTGCCGTTAATAAATTGTTATTTGTTTGAAATAATTGGTGTAGCAATGTGATTCAAAATTTGGTACAATAAATAAGATACGTACAATAGGTATTGCCTATTGCACTCAAAATGCCTGTACGCCAAATACATTTTTCTTTAATTTGTAGCAAACGAATTTTGTCTTTAATTTAAAACACATCAAAACAAGTCAAAAAGAAAATTTTTCTTTATGTGAATGAGATTTGACAAAAATTAAAGAAATATTTCTTACGCACAAAACTGAGACTAAACCCTAAACTATTTTTACTAATGTCTCAATGGTCTCAAGCGCCAACTAATGCTTACCAAAATATGCAATTATTTCAAATTATTGAACTACACACATATCCACACTAGCACTTACGTTATATAAGGGTATCCAACATCCTTCATTTTCTTATTATAGAAGTCTGTTATGTTGGTCTGTTAGTGTGTGCGTGTGTGTGTGAAGCAAAACATAATTGGACTTGACGAATGTTGAAGTTGGATACCCTAACCAGCTTATTTTCTATATTGATAAATTAATTATTTAATATTATTAAATGATTTTAGGAATTTTTCATTTGTTTGCTAAAGCTTAGTACGCAGGAACTAGAATTATTTCTGATAGAAATTTACACATTATTTCTAATGTGTATCCTAAGACCCTGTGTGCCCCTTAAAAATACTGGAAAAATCCTAAAAACGCAAAAAAATGGCAAAACAAAAAGGTAAAAGAGTAATACAGGCACACTTGTGCCTAGAAATAATGTGCTGCTCATTTTTTCTAGCAGAAATTCAGCTGTTCAATGCCATCCACACGATCCACTTCAATGTAATCGATGTGGCAACTCTCAACATTTTTTGAGTATACATTTCTAGCTGCTGCATATACTCATTAGAAATGTCTCTAGAAATTATGTCCAGAAATTATTTCTAGCGTTTTTTTTATATGGAGTTTGACACAACTAGAAATATTTCTAGTTCCTGCGTACTAAGCTTAAGCGCCAACATATACTTATCAAATTATGAAACTATTTCAAATATATTATGGGACTACATATCCACAATAGCACTTATATTTTAATAGGGTGTTCAACATCATCATTCTTGTTGCTTAACAGCAGTTGTAGACTTTTTTCTCTGCCAGCGCATTTCATGCCCGAGTTTCAAGTCATTCGGCTTGCCGACTGTGCTACGCTTTTTTTCCCTCATAGCACAGCCAGCCAGCCATACTCTGTGTATATGCCCATAGCCAGCGATTTAGTAGCGCGCAGTCGCTTCTTCGCTTACTGTGCGCCCTTCTTTTGCTTGTATAAGCATATGAGCGTGTACATATACAGTGTGCCACTAAAGTCACCGTACCCCCTTAAAAATTGCACAAAACACACTGTAACTTGGTCAAATCTTTATTAAAACTCAAAATTTTAAATGTAGATTCATTAAATAAACTATTATCTTCAAAATATCATTAACAGAATAGTAACATTTTAATTTAGTCTTATATTATAACTAAAAATCTACGAAAATTCAAGTATTTGCGTCCACAAAAGTCTACGTACTCTTACTTTTATCATAACTAAACAACAGTAAACTCCAATTTACTAAGTCAAACTACAAACTTAGTATCTAGTAGGATATCCCTTCATTTTAATAACCTCTCTGAGGCGATTTGGCATTGACATGACTAATTTTTCAATATATTCAACGCCAAGTCCAGCCCACTCTTGACGCAATGCCTCTCGCAGCATTCTTTTGTTGCTTATGTGGTGCTTCCGAATTTTTTTTTTCAAGCATATTCCACACATGCTCTATTGGGTTTATGTCGGGACTTTGTGGTGGTGTCTCCAATAAATTTGGCGTGTTGTAGAGGAGATAGAGTCGGGTGTTCATGGCTTTATGTTTTGGGTCGTTGTCTTGTTGGAAGTAGAAATCTGACCCTATACCAAGTTTATCAGCGCTGACTTTCAAATTTCTTTTAAGTACATTAATATACTTATGGTGGTCCATAAAGCCATCAATAAAATCAAGGTTTCCAACGCCCGAAGCAGCAATGCAACCCCAAACCATAACGCCACCGCCGCCGTGTTTTACAGTTTTTTTTGTGTTTTTCGGGTTAAGTGCTTCTCTAGGTCTTCGCCATACCCAGAGGCGCCCGTCCGAGCCAAATATATTGTATTTTGACTCATCTGAGAAGATCACCTTACGCCAAAACTCAACTGGTTTGTCTACGGACGCTTTAGCAAATTCCAAGCGCTTCTTTCGGTTTGTTAAATTAACGTGTGGCTTTTTGCGAGGATTGTACGACTTAAAGTTGTATGTTTTGATAGTCCAACGCACAGTTTCCGGGTGTACATCCTTGTGAATGCTTCTACTAAGCTCTGATGCAATCTGTACTGCGCTACAGAACGGATCTTTGTCCACCAAATGCTTTATTTGACGCTTATCACGATCTGATAGTGCAGGTGGGCGGCCACATCTGCTACCATTTTTGATGCGCCCTTCGTATTTAAAACGCCCAATTACGGTTTGGATTGTTGATTTGCTTCTGGACACTATTTTGGCTATTTCTGCATAAGATTTTTGTCCCGTTGTGTGGAGCTTCAAGATCTGCCCACGTTCTTCTAGGGTTAATTCTTTGCGCGACATTTTTACAATTAAATTTGATTATGTTGTCCAGCTTATGCAACCCACACCAAATGTTGTGAAATAAAATAACATTGCACACATGTCTCAAAAATCCCCGTTATTTCTAAGAAGTTCATTGGTGCTAGACAGTGCTTACAAGTAAGAGTACGTAGACTTTTGTGGACGCAAATACTTGAATTTTCGTAGATTTTTAGTTATAATATAAGACTAAATTAAAATGTTACTATTTTGTTAATGCTATTTTGAAGATAATAGTTTATTTAATGAAACTGCATTAAAAATTTTGAGTTTTAATAAAGATTTGACCAAGTTACAGTGTGTTTTGTGCAATTTTTAAGGGGGTACGGTGACTTTAGTGGCACACTGTACGTCACACGATCATATGTTATGTCTATTCCTTGTCGCTTTTTGCGACGTTGCTATAGTGAATCTATGCACTATACCCACATACATATATATTCCCATATGTTTGCAGTTTTGCTGGGATATAGGCTTTCTACTGATTTTGTTTTTTTGTTTGGGCTGGCTAGTGTTAGTGATTTTGTATTCCTACTAGACATCTGCATGAATGCATTCATTTCCTACACCATAGTACGGTATAGTAGTATAGTGTTGTTAAAATACTGCACTCATTTTTTGCTGTGCAGTATTTTCCAGTGTGCAGAAGAATCGAGTACAACATTATACTGTTCTCACTCTAGGTGAGAGCAGTAGAAATGTAGTACACTTCGTGAGTGAGTGCAATATTTGTCTCGCTCTAAATGTTGTACACCATATAAAAATATGAGTACAGCTTGTGTGTAGTGTCTTACAACGGTACAGTTGACTTTAAGATTTTGCAACACGTAGACATGGATGGTAAAGAGAACGACGCAAGCGCAATAAATGCTAATGAAAGTGTAAGTTTTTGTCAAAATAAAATTATATATTACTTATTCATGTTGATTTATTAAAAAATGTGTTATTTTACTAGAAATTTGGTTTCGTTTCGCCTTTGTAATTGTCTTTTACAAGGTAATGTATGTATATATGTATGTTTTGTTATTGTAAGTGTCTTTTGCAAGGTAGTGTATGTATGTTATAGTATATATTTTTCAACTTGGTCCAAGTATTTCATCATAATTGTTAATGTTAAACCAGTGTTCATCGTTGGATAGCTCAAATGCGGTGACACTTTTTAAACAGTACGCAGCTAACATAAAAGCAAACGATGTGGATATTGTAAAAAATTGCAAGCTTGCTCTTGAGTCAAGTTTAATTAATATAGTTCAAAGTAATTTAAAAATGTTTCATAACATTGCCCTTTTTTTGTTTCCGCCCACAAATAAGCTATCGCAATTTTCGGAATTAGAGAAGGAAGAAACATTAAAAGGTCTAGAAAAAATTATGATAGATTCGTTTTTAAAAAACAACACTGAACCAAATGATATTCCATGCAACCCCGAAATAGATGATATTTTCGCTGACTATGCACAGCCTACAGAAAACAATACATATTCTATAATAGGCAATGAAATTCGAACATTTCAAAATGTCCAAATTCCTTATAGTGAAGACTTTAATGTACTGAATTGGTGGGCAAACAATAAACAACAATTCCCCCAACTTTTTAAGGTTGCCTGCAAAATTTTAGCCGTTCCAGCGAGTAGCGCAGCATCCGAAAGAGCCTTTTCGGTTGCTAAAAACCTTATTAATAATAAGCGCTGCAAAATTGCAACCAATGTTGATTTAGTAAATAAGATAATGGTTTTGCACTCGAATATAAACGTTTTGTACAATGATTCATTTTTAGAAATAAATTTATAAAAATAAAAACTATATTGACTATATTTTTATTGGATAAGACAATCTGATTTTCTGACTATCATTTACGGTGCAAAAAGTCAACCACGGACGAACAACAAAATAATGTTTTTGCACTCGAACATAGAAATTTAGTATGAAGCGTCATCAATAACAACTCACTGTACAGTGAGTTTACTGCACACCAAAAAAGGGTGCATTAACAAAAACTGCACACTTGTTTTAGTGTACTCATTAACTGCTGTACAGCAAGGGAGTGAGTGAGACGACCAGCTGTCGATACAGACAATTTATACAACACTCACTCACACCCATTTAAACTGTGCACAAAAAAGGTGTACAGGCTTTTATAATGAATGATTCTTTTGCCCATTTGGATGCATTCATGCAGATGTCTAGTGCGTTGCATTGTTAACCTGAAAGCAAGCAATCATGAATGAATGTTTATGTTCATGAGTAGTAGTGATCAAAGGATCTGGAATCGAGAGGGCGCCTCTTTGACGTGAGTGGCATTATAAACCTGCAACACACGTCAAAAAATGAATGTTTATGGTTGTGATAACCAGTGTTCAAAGGAAGTAAGGATAGAGAATAGAGAAAAGCGAACGCTTGTTCGATGTACTGGGGTTCTGTGAACAAGAGATGGGAATTTTCCTACGCAGCAGCAGCAGCAGCGGCAGGATCGATACATTGCTTCTAATCAAGAGTATTGATACTGGTAGCTTAAGATTCAAATGTGTTAGAGGGGGAAAGAGTTAGGGAGAGAAAGTGTTAGAAGGAGAATGTATGTTAGAGGGGGAAAGAGTTAGAGAGAGAAAGTGTTAGAAGGAGAATGTATGTTAGAGGGAAAGAGCTAGAGGGGGAAAGTGCTAGAAGGAGAATGTGAGTTAGAGGGGGAAAGAGCTATAGGGGGAAAGTGTTAGAAGGAGAATGTGTGTTAGAGGGGGAAAGTGATCCTGCTTGTATTAATTTAATAAGCCACGCCCCTTATACGATTTTTATTGGTCCCCACTATTTTACAATCCTTTGGGCTTGATATTTAAATATTTAGCGCCATCCCTTTCTAACCTTTGATATTATATATTGTTACGGCTGCCTTGTAAATAATTTGGTTTTAGCCTTTTAAGTAATATTAAACAGCTGATCGTTTCGACGTTTATTTGGCATCTTTGAAAAGTTAAAAAGTTAAGGAAGCGAGTTGGCAGGGACACATGTAAAAGCTTTGGAATAGTCCCGTTTGAAGAAGAGCTTTTCTTGTAAGCGTGGGTAGATGCATTTTTCAGACACGCGTGCAAGCCATTCCCGGATTGAAATTGAAAAGAGCCAGACGTGCCGATAGCCTACACAAAAATTTGATTATAACCTCCAATAGTGCAGACACGTTTCTATTACAAAGTGATCTTGCGTAAGTGTAATGCAGGAAGTGCCAGCTGCTTAAGTGCCAATTTTTACCACCGGCGCTTGCAAGGCGACCGCTTACGGTCTGCATAGCTTGGGCTGGGCAAATAGCACGCGGAGAGCACCTCGCTGGGCTGCACATGGATGCTGGCCGCGCATAAAACGTTAGACAGGCCGTCTTCAGTGGATAGCAGACGAGCCTAAGGCAAAACGCTCGTGGCAGCGTGACGTTATTCAGCAGCGTGGTGAAGGCAAAAACACACAGTGGCAGCGTGATCATCGACACCTTCAAGTGCATGGAGCGCAGGAGCAGCGAAGTGACAGCGCAGCAATAGTGAAGCTACAGTGCAGCTACTGCGAAGCAACAGCGCAGCTTTAGCGCAGCTACAGCTAAGCGATAGCGGCGTTACAGCGGAGCAACCGCGAAACACAGCGAAGCGACAGCACAGTTTTGGAGTCACTATTGAGTGAACATGTGGTTTTTTTATACCCTTAACCCATAAAATGGGTAAATAAGGGTATAATGGTTTTGTGCAAAAGTATGTAACAGGCAGAAGGAAGCATCTCCGACCCTATAAAGTATATATATTCTTGATCAGCATCAACAGCCGAGACGATATAGCCATGTCCGTCTGTCTGTCTGTCTGTCCGTCTGTCCGTCTGTATGAACGCGTGGATCTCAGAGACTACAAGAGCTAGAGACTTCAGATTTTGTATTTAAGTTCTCCTATACCATGAGCAGAACAAGTTTGCTTCAAATTATCGATAACTATTCTGGTTTCCGATATACACATAATATCGATAACAATAAAATATCGAATTTGGAAAATCTAAAAATGAGGGTTGAAGTAATGGATAATGATAGAACTTTTCTGAAAATTTCGTTCAAATCCGTTGAGAAACACCAGAGATATTGAACTTAATCGATGGAAGCTAAGCCAGTATACCAAAGTCTTATATAAATTAAATATATTTATTGCAACTGGGTTCAGGGTATCTTCTAGTCGGGCTCTCCCGACTAGAGCCTTCTTACTTGTTTTATTTTTATTTTATAGGTTTTTTGCACTCTGACAAGACTAATGTAGTGTGTAACTAATTTAAGATTTGTTTAAATGGCAAAAGTCATATTGCATAAGAAGAGACATTTCCGAATAATAATCCGTTTATTAAAGTAATTAAGTCAGTTTGATTTTGTAATTTTTATAATATTAATTATGTCAAGGCCTAAAACTATTGCGCTGCTCCAATGCAAATTAGCTTGAGTAATCTTGATAAGTGTTTGTAATTTATACTAAAGTCTTCTTTATTTAACAGATTTTTCTGGTTTGAGCTCGGATCATCATCATCATGCAGTACCGATTAAACTGTATCCCATTCCCTCTCCCGTTCACAAATCTTACAAGGAACTCAAGTAAGTTGTATTGGTAGCCAATTGCAATATTTTAGTGTTGACAAAAAGTAAGCAATTCGTAAAGTATTTTAACTTTAAATTCAAACAAGTAAGACATTGATAAAAATTCACATGTAGTGGAAATCTCTTTTGTAGTACACTAAATGCATAGTTTAAGTTATAAATAATTACCAAATTTTTGAAACAATGGCAAAGAAACTGAATGACGATAATGAATTAAATATAATCAATGTTTAGATTGATGTTATGAATATGAAGTGCTAAATTAATTATTATTTTGGCATACAGGTGGCACTGAGACAGGTTATGGTGAGCAGCTAGTTGGCTAACTAGACAATCAGGGACGACCTATAAAATTTCAGCACGCATAGATCGTCATGGCGTTGCTTCATAAAAGCAGTGTATAGGGTGGGAACAAAAAGCGTGTATCCCCATTATATCATCTATTTGGGATAACTAGTTTTGGCAAATGTTAGTAAGATAATTCGGCAACCAACCTTCAGTCTTGACATGTATTTATGTTATTTATTGTGGTTTGAAATCCTTGCGTAGTGCAAAATGTGGCAACAATTATTTCACATCAAGATCCCACTCCCCATCCGGCGAGCTAAGCAATGCAGCCAGACATGTCAAGCATGAGTGAGAGAATTTGTTAGGCCCGACTACAGATTAATATTTACATCCAACCATAACAATATATATTATATATACCTGTTTTTATTTTGGTCAAGTGCTAGGAAAATCTTATATCCTGCATTGACTTCAAACGAATAAAAGAGGTAGTTTGGTTTAAGTTGTATAGTTTATTTATTATTCTTTCTATGTATGCTATAAAATATTTATTTTTAAATTAGTATTCATACATTTTATGCCTTATTGACTTAAACGTTGTTTGTTAATTCTTTTGTTTAAATTTTTATATTTTGCCATTAGGCGTTCTAGCCTTGTCAGACGCATGCTGTAGTAAAAGCATCCACATGTGTCGACTCCCTCTGTAGTTAAATCGGATGACCAGCTGCACGCTGAAAGATGCTCGCCAAATTTGGATGTAACTAGATGGCAGTTTTCGTACGCCAAGAAAAATTCTCGATGTTCTTCAAGCAATTCATGATGTTCAGGAAAAATCATTTCCTCAAACTCTTTTAAAAAATCATCGATTTTCTTGACAATTGTTTTAAATCCAAAGTTAGAATTCAGCTCCATTTTGTAGTATACTCGGCAAACGTTTATTTAAGACTGTCTTAAATGATTATTTTAACTTTCTTCAAAGCATTTCATTTTTCATTGAGTTTCATATTATGATGAAATTGTGTCCTAAAAATATTAACATCCCTTTTTATTTCTTTACCCATCTTTTTTGAAATTTCAAACAGTATCCGAGTAAGATCAATTTCTGACTCATAATCATAAGTTGCTTCTAAATCTGAAAGTTGTATACTTTATTTACGCATCTCTACACACTTTGGAATAATATAGTTATAATATATATTCTTTATTTGATTTTTCAGTAATGTGTTCCAACACAAAATGTTGTTAAAAAATTCCTAATCTTATAAGCGTCCTCCATGAGTCACTATCAAATTCAACTCTATTACCATACTGATTGAGTATTAATATTCGTTGCCTATCTGATTTTCGAATTTTAAAATTACATTTAACGGTCTCAAGCATTGGATGTTCAATTATTGTATCTGGCATTAAGAAGTCAAAGTGCTCCAGTTTTATTTGGATGTGTTAAATCGATGTACCAGGTCTGGGCACGCTGAACGAGATGCCTCGGCAAATCTGATGTAGACTTAGATGGCAGCGTTCCGTACGCGCAAGAGAAAATTCTCGATGTCTATCTAAGCATATCGCATGATGTGTCAGGAAAAATCTTTCCTCCACTCTTTTAAATAAATCATCGATTTCTGACATTTGTTTAATCTAAAGTTAGAATTCAGCTCCATTTTGTATTATACCTCGCAAACGGGATGTAAGACTCGTCTTAAAATGATTATTTACACTTCTTCAAATCAGTTCATGTTCCTTGAGGTGCATATATGAAATGAAATTGTGTCCTAAAAAATCTATGACATCCTTTCTATTTCTTTACCCATCTTTTTTGAAATTCCCAAACATATCCGAGGAAGAGCAATTTCTGACTTCATAATCTAAGTTGCTTCTAAATTCGACAAGCTTGTATCTTGATTTACGCAGCTCTACACACTTATTGACTAATATATTTATAATCATATTCTTTTCTTGGATTTTTCAAGTAATAGTTGTTCACCAAAATGTGTTAAAAAA
>JARNME010000234.1:445891-500680 GCA_030179655.1 Scaptomyza flava
AACGCAGGTTTAACAGGCGCGCACTTGACTCCAAATCCTTTGATCACTAATTCTCACAGATGCTGCTGGTAAAGTGGTGGCCTAGGAATGTAAATCCTTTGTTCTCCACATTAGGCTAATCAAAGGAGGGATACGATCGTGGGAAAAAGGGTCATAAATTATGATATGGAAGGGGGTAATAAAAGTGTCAATAAAAAAGGGTCAAAGATCAAGGGGGCGATAAAAGGGTCATAAAATTAATGGGGGGTAATTAAACTGTCAAAATGAAAAGTCATAAATTGACGCAGAACCCCCATTCACCTACTACTCAAGTTTGCTTCAAATTATCGATAACTATTCTGGTTTCCGACTTACACATAATATCGATAACAATAAAATATCGAATTTGGAAAATCTAAAAATGAGAGTTGAAGTAATGGATAATGATATAACTTTTCTGAAAATTTCGTCCAAATCGGTTGAGAAACACCGGAGATATTGACTTAATCGATGGAAGCTAAGCCAGTATACCAAAGTCTTATATAAATTAAATATATTTATTGCAACTGGGTTCAGGGTATCTTCTAGTCGGGCTCTCCCGACTAGAGCCTTCTTACTTGTTTTATTTTTAGACCCAGAGATTTTAAAAATAATTTGTTCTCAGGTGTTAGTACTTTTTTCGTCGACCTGTATCCTTCTGTAGTAGAACTCAAAGTGCTCGCTGGGGGTGGATAGCGCACGTTTTTATTATTATAAATAATCATTATCGGCACCTCAAGTGTAAGCGAAGTGTCACAACCTCTTTTCTTAAATTAACCAAGTTTCCGTTCTGATCAACGATCCGTATTATTAATGACTGTATCTCGCTCGTATTAACTGACAAATAAATAAGATTATTTGGTTTCTCACTCAATTTATTGCCTGGCGGAACGTTGAGTGCAAACTCATGCAGAGCATGACTTGATACCTCATTTACATATGAACCGCTTACAATGTTACATTCCAGACGAATCGTATTTACTTTTAAAATGTCAACAGGTTGATCTGATATATGCGTTGCATTTGGTTTTAGTTCTCTTTTATTAAATCCAAATAATTGACCGATAGAACGCTCTTTGTTAAAATATATTGAATCTTTTTTAGATGAAATCACTACTTGAAGGGTATTATTATTGCTCTCGATTAGCGGTTGCTTTAATTCATTGGGCTCTATTTTCTTCATTTTCTCTTTAATAAATTCACTTATATCACTAAGCTCATATGATCCCACAGGTATCACGAAAATATGCTCCCCAATATGGAATAAATTATTATCGTAGTCCACATTTGGGACCGAGTTGTACATTTGAAAATCAATTAGTGCACATTCATAGCTCCCACTTAATTCTATGGGAGGATGATAATTAGCTATTAAAATCGAATTGTTACCCGTCAACGTAAGTGTTGTTGCCATTTCGATAGATTATTGATAAGTGAATTAATAGTACTAGTTTCTTGTATTTTATTTTATTTTAAATTTGAATAAAATCATCAAACCCCCTTCTATAACGTCAATTTTCTAGCGGGTCATCTTTACTTATTAATAAAAATCCATATTTTTCTCTCCAACAAAATTGACAAATATTCTTAAATGCATCAAACGACATGTCTACGCCTACATGATCCTGATACACATGTTTCATATTGACTTCATCCTGCCTAAACATAATAGTTAGGTTTGCATTGTCACGCACAAGATGCTTTGGGATGCGTGTATACGTTTGACACAAATAGAACGCATCTATACTTTTATGTCTGCCCATGCAGAAGTATGCTCGAATATTATCCTGTTTTTCACATGCTGCGTCATCGAAAATCATTATAGAGTTCTTTTTGGCATCGCTGGGTGCAACATTTTCATTTTCAGAAAATGTAAAGTAACCCATTCCTTTTATTAGTTTTATAAGTGTTTTTAAGTATTCATATTTAGGCTGATATAATGACTTTGAATATAAGTAAATATTCTCAAACTTTTATCCGTTAGGGCTTTCAATTAAACTAATCATAACATTGGTTTTCCCGCAATTTGAAGGTCCGACAATTAGAGCTCGTATTGAATTGGGTAACAAGCTACTATGTCTAAGTTGTTTGACATCACCATTTTTACAATCGATATTTTTTACTTCTATGTCATTTTTTTGTTTGATTAAACGCATATTAATTTAACTCTTTTGAGTAGATCGTTACTTGCTAAAATCTCATTGAAGAATAAACAACAAATAAAATGGTGCTGCGCTTTTATAAAACTAGTAGTAATAAACCACCACTCTACCTAGGAAGAGGTATTGTTAATAAAATAATAAACTCCCTACCAGTTGAACTGCACATACCGGGATATCAGTTTTGTGGTCCAGGAACAAAGCTTAAAGCTCGTCTAGCACGTGGTGACAAAGGAATAAATCCCTTGAATGCCGCTTGTAGAGAGCACGATATAGCGTATTCTAAATATAAAGATCTGGAAAATCGTCATAAAGCTGACACAATACTAGCTGAAAGAGCGTGGGAGCGTGTAAAAGCATCTGATAGTACTCTCGGTGAAAAATCCTCTGCATATTTCGTAACAAACGCAATGAAAGCAAAGAAAAAATTTGGTATGGGACTTCCACAAAAGCAAAAGAAACGAAAACCATGTAAAAATAAAAAGAAATTTATGACTCTTGTTCGAGACGCAACACGAGTGTTAAAGAAAGAAAAACCACTTGACATTCAAGCTGCGATTAAAGTAGCCCGAAAAGCTATGTCTAAAACCATTGGAAATAAGAAAAATACTGTTGTTATTCCTAGAGTAATCAACGTTCCTAAAATTGGAGGTTTTTTACCACTTGTGCCAATCTTGACAGCGCTCAGTGCATTAAGAGGAATGGCATCTGGTGGAGCAGCTATTGATAGAAGCATTAATAGTGCTAAGAATGCAAAAAAAAGAGCTAGAAGAGAATAAACGTCATAATAGAAAACTCTATTTAAAACCGTATCAAAAAGGTTTTGGTATAACCAAAAATAAAAAAATTAATTTTTTATAAATGAGCTGCCCAATAAACCGCATTCGAACATTGATATTATAAACTTCGCACGCAAACATATCCCACATTTTAGAGGGGTTTACATGAGAAACGCCTTACCGAAAAATGTAAGAAAAAGAGAATGCGGCATCGTTAATTTGGACTCGTCAACTGGAGCTGTAACTCATTGGGTAGCTTACTATAAGGCGGATGAGGAATGCAGATATTTTGATAGTTTTGGAAATTTGCCACTCCCTAAAGAACTTATAAGATATTTGGGCGAGAACATTCAATACAATTATACAACAATTTGGTACTTTTAACTGCGGTCACTTATGTCTTAAGTTTTTAATGCTCACTTCAAAATCTTTTTTAAAATAATTTTTATATCAATTAAAATAAATACTTTACATTTAAATGGTTTAATTAAGAAGAAAAAAAAATTTATCATTTTTGAGTTTATATATATAAATATTGTTTGGAGTATCTGATTAGTTCACATATAGCAAGCCCACTGTTTCTTGAAAACCAAAAACATAAAAAATAACAACAAAAAACAGAAAAAAAACACTGTTTCTGAAAAACATAAAAAATAACAGGAAAACAACAACAAGCTGTTTATGAAAAATAACAACAAATAACAGAAAAAAACAAGTGGAAACGTTGCAGTCGGACGCAACCGACTGCGGTATACTCGATACCAGTATTAAAAATTTTGATGCCCATCCATATGGGATGTCAATTGCTATCTTCATACCAAATTTGGTGACTCTAGCTCGAAGTTTGTATAAAGTGGGGAAAGGGGGGCTGGGGGCGGTATGGGTGGGCGTGGCTTCCAAATTTTTGCTGCAGATCCTTGTGAAATGTCAAATGCTACCTTCATACCAAATTTGGTGACTCTAGCTCAAAGTTTGTATAAAGTGGGGAAAGGGGGGCTGGGGGCGGTATGGTTGGGCGTGGCATCCAAATTTTTGCTGCAGATCCTTGTGGAATGTCAAATGCTACCTTCATACCAAATTTGGTGACTCTAGCTCAAAGGGAAAGGGGGGCTATGGGGCTGGGGGCGGTATGGTTGGGCGTGGCAACCAAATTTTTGCTGCAGATCCTTGTGGAATGTCAAATGCTACCTTCATGCCAAATTTGGTGACTCTAGCTCGAAGCATGTAAAAGGTGGTGAGAGGGGGGCTATGGGGCTTGGGGTGGTATGGGTGGGCGTGGCATTCAAATTTTTGCTGCCGATCCTTGTGGAATGTCAAATGCTACCTTCATACCAAATTTGGTGACTCTAGCTCGAAGCATGTAAAAGGTGGTGAAAGGGGGGCTATGGGGCTTGGGGCGGTATGGGTGGACGTGGCATTCAAATTTTTGCTGCCGATCCATGTGGGATGTCAATTGCTATCTTCATACCAAATTTGGTGACTCTAGCTCGAAGTTTGTATAAAGTGGGGAAAGGGGGGCTGGGGGCAGTATGGGTGGGCGTGGCATCCACATTTTTGATGCAGATCTATGTGGAATGTCAATTGCTATCTTCATACAAAATTTGGTGACTCTAGCTCAAAGTTTGTAAAAGGTGGGGAAAGGGGGGTGGAAGGGGTGCGCGTGGCTCCAAAACTTTGATGCAGTTTTTCGGGGGTCGTTGCAAGCTATCTTCCTGCCAAATTTGGTGGCTCTAGCTCCACAACTCTGGAAGATACACGCATTCCCGTTTTTGACGAAGCGTTGGGGTGGATGGGAGCGGCTAGGGTGGTATTGGTGGGCGTGGCATCCAAACTTTTGATGCAGTTTTTGGGGGGTCATCATCACCTATCTTGGCACCAAATTTGGTGGCTCTAGCTCAAAAACTGTGGGAGATATAGCCTATTCTGATTTCAAAATGCGGGGGGGCTGGGGGCGGAATGGGTGGGCGTGGCTCCAAAATTTTGATGCAGTTTTTTGGGGGTCGTTACCAGCTAGCTTTCCACCAAATTTGGAGGCTCTAGCTCCACAACTCTGATAGATACACGCATTCCCGTTTTTGACGAAGCGTTGGGGTGGATGGGGGCGGCTAGAGCAGTATCGGTGGGCGTGGCATCCAAACTTTTGATGCAGTTTTTGGGGGGTCATCATCACCTATCTTGGCACAAAATTTGGTGGCTCTAGCTCAAAAACTGTGGGAGATATACGCTTTTTTGACTTTAAATTGCGGGGGGGCTGGGGGCGGAATGGGTGGGCGTGGCTCCAAAATTTTGATGCAGTTTTTTGGGGGTTGCTAGTAGCTATCTGCCCACCAAATTTGGTAGTTCTAGCTGTAAGGATGTGCGAAATATGAGGATTTATCGGTTTTGAGTTATCGAATTTATCGATTTGCCAGCCCCCCAGTTATCGTAGAACCCCCATCTTGACACTTTAATTTACTACCCATAGATAAAGAGAATTGGAAAGTTTCAAGTCTCTAGCTTGAAGGGTGTGGAAAAAAGTTGCGAACATACAGACGGACAGACGGACAGACGGACGGACACCATGACGGACATTGCACAAACCCAATATACTCTTTACCTTCGGTATCGAGTATAAACACTGTTTCTGAAAAAAAACAACAAATAACAGAAAAAAAACACTGTTTCTGAAAAACATAAAAAATAACAGCAAAAAAAAAAATAAAAAATTAAAACAAACACTGTTTCTGAAAAACATAAAAAATAACAGCAAAACAAGGACAGAACAACCTGTTATTAAAACCACCCTCTTTTACGCTCGCTGATCAAGTTTATTGGCTTACTATCATAAATATACTAAAATGAATGAGCATATACTAAAGGAGCTAACAAAAACAAGAAACGCGTTAAAAAGAAAATTTCGAAGTATTAAATTAGGTAAAGCCGCAAATGAATACCAGTTGGAGGAAATATTTAAGCCTATAACAGAACCACTCAAAAAGATTATTAAAGGAAATTGGGAAATTAAGCCATACCCCCGAATCAAAAAAGAAGAGAAAGATAAAAGTGTAAATGAGGTGGCAGAGAATGGAAATAATACTAGTGAATTTTAATACTTACTCATTTTCATTACTTACTCATTTTTGTTAATTATTTTGAAATGAATCAATTTAATTTAACATGTTAGGCCAAAACGAAATCTGTGATCAAATGACTTGAAAAGTAAACAATAACGACCTGTTTCTAAAGGTTTTTGACATTACATATTTTTAAGACAAAAGAAAATATAAATAGCGTTTATTTTGACAAATTTTGTTGCGTGACTTTAACTGTAAGTTATCTTTAATCATGATTCTATGATCTCATGTTTAATCATGTCCTTTTATAACACTCAGTTAAAACAATAACAAATTGCCACGAAATTTATTCGGTGAACTTAAGCAATGAAGTCTCACATTCTGAATAGACACTAATAAATCTATTCAAACTAAAGTTTGGCGGTGCCAGCTGACATGTGGGAAGTATGATGCATCATTGTTTGCTGTTGTGTTGGTTTTAAGAGTGTGGTTTTGGCTGCTTAGAACAGCAGCGTTCCCATGCCACCCATTTCGGATTGTTCTTTAACAAAAATCTCAAAGTATTGATAGATGATCGTCACAGCCAGCAAAATACCCGTGCCCGATCCAATAGAGCCCAGGAATTCGGCCATAACGGAAAGAGCACCAATGCACAAACCGCCAAAGGCAGCTGCCGTTGGAATATAACGATTCAGTTCATGAATCATTGAGTTCTCGCGATGGCCGCGCATCACCATGTGCTGTTCTTTTAGCTGCTTGGCAACATCCTTAGCTGAGCTGCCAGAGACATCGATCCATGTCTTGGAAAAGAATGCACAGGAACCCAGCATAAAAACAATGTAGAGCAGCGCGTGTATGGGATCAGTGAGTATGTGGCCAACACTCTCTGGTGGCGACAGATAATAGCATAAGCCACCAATAGGATACAAACGTGCTGGGCCAACACCTCCAACATCGGCCCAGACGCCAAGCAAGTTGATGAAGAAATTGCCTTGGAATTTGACGGCCAACATCTGGGAGATGACATACAAGTTAGAGACCAGAGCAGACTGCAGTATAATGGGTATGTTAGATGTGTAGAATAGTTTAATTGGATAGCTGCTATACTGGCCGCGATAGCGTGCGCTCTTGATAGGCAAATCGACGCGAAAGCCTTGGAAGTAGATAACGACAGCAAACACCAAAATTGTGGCCAGCAGGTTCATCAAGTTAGGTAAGTTCTGGCGATAGAAAGCCTCGCGCAGAGCACGCACTTTATCATTGCGTGTGGCCATTAAATGGAACAGAGCAATTACAGCGCCCTCAAACTCAGTCCCTCGTCCCGTTGTTACCGTGGTGGGTGAGAAAGCCTTCCACACAATCGTCTCGCAAATATTGGTCGCAATGAAAAGCGATATACCAGAGGCAGTAACCGACCCAGTAAAAGGGATCTGCTGAATCGGAGCTCATGATACCAAACAATGGAATCTGACAGCAGACCAGAAAAATGAAAAGTGTTATGGCTGTCCATAGTACTTTTTCTCTAAATTGAATTTTGCGCTCGGGCTTTGCAATTTCCGGCAAAATACTGCAAAAAAGCTTGAAAACTTCCAGGAATTTGATTCCCATTGTATTTGGCTTAATATAACGTCCGGTAGGAATATAAACTTAAAAGTTGTATTGCAACACTTTCTTTATGAAATTAAGAAAGTTGTCCTCCTCTGATGAAATGCCCCAGCGGACACAACTACCGCTTCAAATGACAAGAACCGAATGACGCAATAGATGGGGAAATTGATGAAAAACTATCATCATGTACTACATTTGACTGATTATAATCTTTATTGCCTGCTGTAGCGAGGTTAGTATAGCTTTGTTCACTTGATATAAGCGAATCATGGATTGACTGTTTTTCATCAATTTCCCCATCTATTGCGTCATAAAATTCACTAGTATTATTTCCATTCTCTGCCACCTCATTTACACTTTTATCTTTCTCTTCTTTTTTGATTCGGGAGTATGGCTTAATTTCCCAATTTCCTTTAATAATCTTTTTGAGTGGTTCTGTTATAGGCTTAAATGTTTCCTCCAACTGGTATTCATTTGCGGCTTTACCTAATTTAATACTTCGAAATTTTCTTTTTAACGCGTTTCTTGTTTTTGTTAGCTCCTTTAGTATATGCTCATTCATTTTAGTATATTTATGATAGTAAGCCAATAAACTTGATCAGCGAGCGTAAAAGAGGGTGGTTTTAATAACAGGTTGTTCTGTCCTTGTTTTGCTGTTATTTTTTATGTTTTTCAGAAACAGTGTTTGTTTTAATTTTTTATTTTTTTTTGCTGTTATTTTTTATGTTTTTCAGAAACAGTGTTTTTTTCTGTTATTTGTTGTTTTTTTTCAGAAATAGTGATTTTTTTCTGTTATTTGTTGTTATTTTTCATAAACAGCTTGTTGTTGTTTTCCTGTTATTTTTTATGTTTTTCAGAAACAGTGTTTTTTTTCTGTTTTTTGTTGTTTTTTTTTTATGTTTTTGGTTTTCAAGAAACAGTGGGCTTGCTATATGTGAACTAATCAGATACTCCAAACAATATTTATATATATAAACTCAAAAATGATAAATTTTTTTTTCTTCTTTATTAAACCATTTAAATGTAAAGTATTTATTTTAATTGATATAAAAATTATTTTAAAATAGATTTTGAAGTGAGCATTAAAAACTTAAGACATAAGTGACCGCAGTTAAAAGTACCAAATTGTTGTATAATTGTATTGAATGTTCTCGCCCAAATATCTTATAAGTTCTTTAGGGGGTGGCAAATTTCCAAAACTATCAAAATATCTGCATTCCTCATCCGCCTTATAGTAAGCTACCCAATGAGTTACAGCTCCAGTTGACGAGTCCAAATTAACGATGCCGCATTCTCTTTTTCTTACATTTTTCGGTAAGGCGTTTCTCATGTAAACCCCTCTAAAATGTGGGATATGTTTGCGTGCGAAGTTTATAATGTCAATGTTCGAATGCGGTTTATTGGGCAGCTCATTTATAAAAAATTAATTTTTTTATTTTTGGTTATACCAAAACCTTTTTGATACGGTTTTAAATAGAGTTTTCTATTATGACGTTTATTCTCTTCTAGCTCTTTTTTTTGCATTCTTAGCACTATTAATGCTTCTATCAATAGCTGCTCCACCAGATGCCATTCCTCCTAATGCACTGAGCGCTGTCAAGATTGGCACAAGTGGTAAAAAACCTCCAATTTTAGGAACGTTGATTACTCTAGGAATAACAACAGTATTTTTCTTATTTCCAATGGTTTTAGACATAGCTTTTCGGGCTACTTTAATCGCAGCTTGAATGTCAAGTGGTTTTTCTTTCTTTAACACTCGTGTTGCGTCTCGAACAAGAGTCATAAATTTCTTTTTATTTTTACATGGTTTTCGTTTCTTTTGCTTTTGTGGAAGTCCCATACCAAATTTTTTCTTTGCTTTCATTGCGTTTGTTACGAAATATGCAGAGGATTTTTCACCGAGAGTACTATCAGGTGCTTTTACACGCTCCCACGCTCTTTCAGCTAGTATTGTGTCAGCTTTATGACGATTTTCCAGATCTTTATATTTAGAATACGCTATATCGTGCTCTCTACAAGCGGCATTCAAGGGATTTATTCCTTTGTCACCACGTGCTAGACGAGCTTTAAGCTTTGTTCCTGGACCACAAAACTGATATCCCGGTATGTGCAGTTCAACTGGTAGGGAGTTTATTATTTTATTAACAATACCTCTTCCTAGGTAGAGTGGTGGTTTATTACTACTAGTTTTATAAAAGCGCAGCACCATTTTATTTGTTGTTTATTCTTCAATGAGATTTTAGCAAGTAACGATCTACTCAAAAGAGTTAAATTAATATGCGTTTAATCAAACAAAAAAATGACATAGAAGTAAAAAATATCGATTGTAAAAATGGTGATGTCAAACAACTTAGACATAGTAGCTTGTTACCCAATTCAATACGAGCTCTAATTGTCGGACCTTCAAATTGCGGGAAAACCAATGTTATGATTAGTTTAATTTAAAGCCCTAACGGATTAAAGTTAGAGAATATTTACTTATATTCAAAGTCATTATATCAGCCTAAATATGAAAACTTAAAAACACTTATAAAACTAATAAAAGGAATGGGTTACTTTACATTTTCTGAAAATGAAATGGTTGTTGCACCCAGCGATGCCAAAAAGAACTCTATAATGATTTTCGATGACGCAGCATGTGAAAAACAGGATAATATTCGAGCATACTTCTGCATGGGCAGACATAAAAGTATAGATGCGTTCTATTTGTGTCAAACGTATACACGCATCCCAAAGCATCTTGTGCGTGAGAATGCAAACCTAATTATTATGTTTAGGCAGGATGAAGTCAATATGAAACATGTGTATCAGGATCATGTAGGCGTAGACATGTCGTTTGATGCATTTAAGAATATTTGTCAATTTTGTTGGAGAGAAAAATATGGATTTTTATTAATAAGTAAAGATGACCCGCTAGAAAATGGACGTTATAGAAGGGGGTTTGATGATTTTATTCAAATTTAAAATAAAATAAAATACAAGAAACTAGTACTATTAATTCACTTATCAATAATCTATCGAAATGGCAACAACACTTACGTTGACGGGTAACAATTCGATTTTAATAGCTAATTATCATCCTCCCATAGAATTAAGTGGGAGCTATGAATGTGCACTAATTGATTTTCATATGTACAACTCGGTCCCAAATGTGGACTACGATAATAATTTATTCCATATTGGGGAGCATATTTTCGTGATACCTGTGGGATCATATGAGCTTAGTGATATAAGTGAATTTATTAAAGAGAAAATGAAGAAAATAGAGCCCAATGAATTAAAGCAACCGCTAATCGAGAGCAATAATAATACCCTTCAAGTAGTGATTTCATCTAAAAAAGATTCAATATATTTTAACAAAGAGCGTTCTATCGGTCAATTATTTGGATTTAATAAAAGAGAACTAAAACCAAATGCAACGCATATATCAGATCAACCTGTTGACATTTTAAAAGTAAATACGATTCGTCTGGAATGTAACATTGTAAGCGGTTCATATGTAAATGAGGTATCAAGTCATGCTCTGCATGAGTTTGCACTCAACGTTCCGCCAGGCAATAAATTGAGTGAGAAACCAAATAATCTTATTTATTTGTTAGTTAATACGAGCGAGATACAGTCATTAATAATACGGATCGTTGATCAGAACGGAAACTTGGTTAATTTAAGAAAAGAGGTTGTGACACTTCGCTTACACTTGAGGCGCCGATAATGATTATTTATAATAATAAAAACGTGCGCTATCCACCCCCAGCGAGCACTTTGAGTTCTACTACAGAAGGATACAGGTCGACGAAAAAAGTACTAACACCTGAGAACAAATTATTTTTAAAATCTCTGGGTCTAAAATAAAACAAGTAAGAAGGCTCTAGTCGGGAGAGCCCGACTAGAAGATACCCTGAACCCAGTTGCAATAAATATATTTAATTTATATAAGACTTTGGTATACTGGCTTAGCTTCCATCGATTAAGTCAATATCTCCGGTGTTTCTCAACCGATTTGGACGAAATTTTCAGAAAAGTTCTATCATTATCCATTACTTCAACCCTCATTTTTAGATTTTCCAAATTCGATATTTTATTGTTATCGATATTATGTGTATGTCGGAAACCAGAATAGTTATCGATAATTTGAAGCAAACTTGTTCTGCTCATGGTATAGGAGAACTTAAATACAAAATCAGAAGTCTCTAGCTCTTGTAGTCTCTGAGATCCACGCGTTCATACAGACAGACAGACGGACAGACAGACGGACAGACGGACATGGCTATATCGTCTCGGCTGTTGATGCTGATCAAGAATATATATACTTTATAGGGTCGGAGATGCTTCCTTCTGTCTGTTACATACTTTTGCACAAAACCATTATACCCTTATTTACCCATGTTATGGGTTAAGGGTATAAAAATAATGAGTAGTGTATTGAATGTTCGAGAGAAAGCCTATTCGGATGAGAGTATAATCAAGAAAGAATATCATAGTTACTCTCCCTATCTACAAGCATTTAAAAGCAATGATGAAGTTAGGATTACTATTCAGAATCAGGACTTATATGTATTGCCTTGTGAGAGTTTTATTAATGTTGAGGGCACAATTTGTTTGGCGGATAACTCGCTTGCTGTAGATGGAAAACTTAAAAACAATTGTATGAGTTATCTCTTTGACGAGGTTCGTTATGAATTAAATGGAATTGAAATTGACCGTACTCGATTTGTTGGTATTTCAACAACTTTAAAAAGCTACGCTTCCTTAAACAAAACGGAGAGCTGCATGTTAGAGAATTCTGGCTGGTTTAATGGAAATGATAGACAGTTGGCGAACGGATACTTTAATTTTTCTATACCTCTTAAATATTTACTTGGATTTGCTGAAGATTATAACAAGGTCTTACTAAATTGTAAACATGAATTGATATTACTCATGACTAAAAATATGGAAGATGTATACTACACTAAAATTGGAACTAAGGAGTATAAGCTAAATATTTCTAACATTGTATGGAAAATACCACATGTAACTCTGAGTGATGAAAAGAAGTTACAAATGTTTAGTCTGACTAAGAGTGGAGGCTCACTTCCACTTGCATTCCGCAGTTGGGATTGTTACCTGAATCCAACATTACCCAAAGGCACACAACATGTTTGGAATGTTAAGCTAGCAGCTAATAGAGAACGCCCTCGATTTGCGATAATAGCTTTTGTAGTGGACGATGAACTAACACATGATCATTTGAGGAATTTAAAAGTGTATCTTAACTCGGAGAACTTTCCGTACGATGACATGAACATTAATTTTAAGCATGAACGATACGCAAGTTTGTATGATATGTATACAGGATTTCAAGCAAGCTACTATATGAAGGAATCTGAACCATTACTAACACCTATAGAGTTTAAAGAGAAAGCACCAATGGTTGTTGTACACTTGTCACATCAGAATGAAACAGTTAAAACAGGGCCAATCGATGTAAGAGTTTCAATTGATCTCGATAGTGTTAGTGTGAGGAATACTAAGGTATATTGCCTGCTTATGCATGATCGATTAGCAGAGTATTCGCCTTTGACTGGAATAGTTCAACGCATCGTTTAAAACCAATTTAGTATAGAATCAAGTTGCAGTTGATAATCATTGAAATTAATTATATTAAATATTCTGTACCCTCTCTTAATTAAATAATAAATAGAAACATGATGAAATTAATAAGAAAATAATTTTTATTTTATTCAAGTATACTAGCATAAACATTTACATTTTCAGATACCTCAAATTGAGAGTTTTCTAAGATGATAAATAATTTAAATAAATTATTTAGTGCACATTGATTTACTATTTCTTTGTGTATTCTACAATTTGTAAAGAAGTTTGGATACTGCGCTAAGCTCTGTTCACTATGTACATCTATTATTTTTGTGTGTAAAAATTTACTTAAGAACTCATTTTTAGCTCTTCCCCCTTACTACTACAGTTGCGTAACTATTCAATGGCTTTAGTATTTCGCCAAGACTTAGATAAGAGATGTCACCTTCAGACCAATCTAAGCCGTCCACATACTGTTTGGTTATCTTTAAGGTTTTCCTAGTCACTTCATCCAGCTCCCTCATGTGGTAGGGTGGTTTAAAGTGAAAAAAATTGGGTGTGACGGACCCAGCTTGCATAAATGCCAACTCTTTGACAAACATCTGTCTTTCGTTTCCGAATACATATTGAAAGTCAACTAAAATACATGAGTTTCTATCTAGAATAACCATTTTACCTCTAGCGTTAATGATGTACTGAGAAATTATACAAAAATCAATACCTTAAATATTATGGTTTATCTTATTTTGCGTTTAGTTTGAAAAAGCAGTTAAGAGAGGATGGATACGCTACACTTGAAAAAAAAAATAAAAACTCAAGGAAAATTCAAGATCATGAAATAATTTTTGGATTTGAGTATTTTGTTAGTCTAGAGCTTAAACTTAAGTGTGGGTTTTCTACGAGTAGAGATTTCACACCTAAGGTTTGGCTGCAGCAACATAAACGTAACTTTATTGGATTGCAAAAAGAGGAGTGGATTCAATTATTAACTTTAAAGGAGTACATCCAAATAAAACTGGAGCACTTTGACTTCTTAATGCCAGATACAATAATTGAACATCCAATGCTTGAGACCGTTAAGTGTCATTTTAAAATTCGAAAATCAGATAGGCAACGAATATTAATACTCAATCAGTATGGTAATAGAGTTGAATTTGATAGTGACTCATGGAGGACGCTTATAAGATTAGGAATTTTTTTAACAACATTTTTGTGTTGGAACACATTACTGAAAAATCAAATAAAGAATATATATTATAACAATATTATTCCAAAGTGTGTAGAGATGCGTAAATATAGTATACATTTTCAGATTTAGAAGCAACTTATGATTATGAGTCAGAAATTGATCTTACTCGGTTACTGTTTGAAATTTCAAAAAAGATGGGTAAAGAAATAAAAAGGGATGTTAATATTTTTAGGACACAATTTCATCATAATATGAAACTCAATGAAAAATGAAATGCTTTGAAGAAAGTTAAAATAATCATTTAAGACAGTCTTAAATAAACGTTTGCCGAGTATACTACAAAATGGAGCTGAATTCTAACTTTGGATTTAAAACAATTGTCAAGAAAATCGATGATTTTTTAAAAGAGTTTGAGGAAATGATTTTTCCTGAACATCATGAATTGCTTGAAGAATATCGAGAATTTTTCTTGGCGTACGAAAACTGCCATCTAGTTACATCCAAATTTGGCGAGCATCTTTCAGCGTGCAGCTGGTCATCCGATTTAACTACAAAGGGAGTCGACACATGTGGATGCTTTACTACAGCATGCGTCTGACAAGGCTAGAACGCCTAATGGCAAAATATAAAAATTTAAACAAAAGAATTAACAAACAACGTTTAAGTCAATAAGGCATAAAATGTATGAATACTAATTTAAAAATAAATATTTTATAGCATACATAGAAAGAATAATAAATAAACTATACAACTTAAACCAAACTACCTCTTTTATTCGTTTGAAGTCAATGCAGGATATAAGATTTTCCTAGCACTTGACCAAAATAAAAACAGGTATATATAATATATATTGTTATGGTTGGATGTAAATATTAATCTGTAGTCGGGCCTAACAAATTCTCTCACTCATGCTTGACATGTCTGGCTGCATTGCTTAGCTCGCCGGATGGGGAGTGGGATCTTGATGTGAAATAATTGTTGCCACATTTTGCACTACGCAAGGATTTCAAACCACAATAAATAACATAAATACATGTCAAGACTGAAGGTTGGTTGCCGAATTATCTTACTAACATTCGCCAAAACTAGTTATCCCAAATAGATGATATAATGGGGATACACGCTCTTTGTTCCCACCCTATACACTGCTTTTATGAAGCAACGCCATGACGATCTATGCGTGCTGAAATTTTATAGGTCGTCCCTGATTGTCTAGTTAGCCAACTAGCTGCTCACCATAACCTGTCTCAGTGCCACCTGTATGCCAAAATAATAATTAATTTAGCACTTCATATTCATAACATCAATCTAAACATTGATTATATTTAATTCATTATCGTCAT
This sequence comes from Scaptomyza flava, assembly GCA_030179655.1. Classification (NCBI taxonomy): domain Eukaryota; kingdom Metazoa; phylum Arthropoda; class Insecta; order Diptera; family Drosophilidae; genus Scaptomyza; species Scaptomyza flava. Next base: position 461,618 of record JARNME010000234.1, read on the forward strand.
TCAGTTTCTTTGCCATTGTTTCAAAAATTTGGTAATTATTTATAACTTAAACTATGCATTTAGTGTACTACAAAAGAGATTTCCACTACATGTGAATTTTTATCAATGTCTTACTTGTTTGAATTTAAAGTTAAAATACTTTACGAATTGCTTACTTTTTGTCAACACTAAAATATTGCAATTGGCTACCAATACAATTTACTTGAGTTCCTTGTAAGATTTGTGAACGGGAGAGGGAATGGGATACAGTTTAATCGGTACTGCATGATGATGATGATCCGAGCTCAAACCAGCAAAATCTGTTAAATAAAGAAGACTTTAGTATAAATTACAAACACTTATCAAGATTACTCAAGCTAATTTGCATTGGAGCAGCGCAATAGTTTTAGGCCTTGACATAATTAATATTATAAAAATTACAAAATCAAACTGACTTAATTACTTTAATAAACGGATTATTATTCGGAAATGTCTCTTCTTTTGCAATATGACTTTTGCCATTTAAACAAATCTTAAATTAGTTACACACTACATTAGTCTTGTCAGAGTGCAAAAAAACCTATAAAATAAAAATAAACAAGTGGAAACGTTGCAGTCGGACGCAACCGACTGCGGCATACTCGATACCAGTATTAAAACAGGTAAAAAGAGGCCTGATTGCAAAGGGGTACGGATGGGACAAGGGTGTACGCTGCCTTAAAGATTCTCCGATGCAGATAGGGATGCCACCAACTATCTTCCTTCCAAATTTGGTGACTCTAGCTGAAAGTTTGTAAGAGCTGTTGAAAGGAGGGCTGGGGGCGGTATGATTGGGTGTGGCATCCAAATTTTTACTGCAGATCTTTGCAAAATGTCAATTGCTATCTTCATACCATATTTGGTGGCTCTAGCTCGAAAATTGTTAAATGTGGGGAAAGGGGGCTGGGGGCGGTATGGGTGGGCGTGGCATCCAAATTTTTGATGCAGATCTTTGTGGAATGTCAATTGCTACCTTCATACCAAATTTGGTGACTCTAGCTCGAAGTTTGTAAAAGTGGGGAAGGGGGGCTGGGGGCGGTATGGGTGGGCGTGGCATCCAAATTTTTGATGCAGATCTTTGTGGAATGTCAATTGCTATCTTCATACCAAATTTGGTGACTCTAGCTCGTATATTGTTAAATGTGGGGAAAGGGGGGCTGGGAGCGGTATGGGTGGGCGTGGCATCCAAATTTTTGATGCAGATCTTTGTGAAATGTCAATTGCTATTTTCATACCAAATTTGGTGACTCTAGCTCGAAAATTGTAAAAAGTGGGGAAAGGGGGGCTGGGAGCGGTATGGGTGGGCGTGGCATCCAAATTTTTGCTGCAGATCTTTGTGGAATGTCAATTGCTATCTTCATACCAAATTTGGTGACTCCAGCTCGAAGTTTGTAAAAGTGGGGAAAGGGGGGCTGGGAGCGGTATGGGTGGGCGTGGCATCCAAATTTTTGCTGCAGATCTATGTGGAATGTCAATTGCTACCTTTATATCGAATTTTGTGTCTCTAGCTCAAAGTTTGTATAAGGTGATGAAAGGGGGTGGAAGGGGTGGGCGTGGCTCCAAAATTTTTGATGCAGATTTTTGGGGTCGTTGCCAGCTATCTTCCCACCAAATTTGGAGGCTCCAGCTCCACAACTCTGGAAGATACGAGCAATCACGTTTTTGACGAAGCGTTGGGGTGGATGGGGGCGGCTAGGGCAGTATTGGTGGGCGTGGCATCCAAACTTTTGATGCAGTTTTTAGGGGGTCATTATCACTTATCTTGGCACCAAAATTGGTGGCTCTAGGCCAAAAACTGTGGGAGATATAGCCATTTCTGATTTCAAAATGTGGGGGGGGGTGGGGCTGGGGGCGTAATGGGTCGGCTTGGCTCCAAAACTTTGATGCAGTTTTTTGGGGGTCGTTACCAGCTATCTTCCTACCAAATTCGCTGGCTCTAGCTCCACAACTCTGGAAGATACACGCATTCCCGTTTTTGACGAAGCGTTGGAGCAGATGGGGGTGGCTAGGGCAGTATTGGTGGGCGTGGCATCCAAACTTTTGATGCAGTTTTTGGGGGGTCCTTATCACCTATCTTGGCACCAAATTTGGTGGCTATAGCTCAAAAACTGTGGGAGATATAGGCTTTTTTGACTTTAAAATGCCGTGGGGCTGGGGGCGGAATGGGGGGGCGTGGCTCCAAAATTTTTGATGCAGTTTTCTGGGGGTTGCTAGTAGCTATCTTCTTACCAAATTTGGTAGTTCTAGCTGTAAGGATGTGCGAAATATGTGGATTTATCGGTTTTGTATGTGTGGAAAAAACTTGCACACATACGGACGGACAGACACCATGACGGACATTGCACAAAACCAATACACTCTTTACCTTCGGTATCGAGTATAAAAATAAGTAAGAAGGCTCTAGTCGGGAGAGCCCGACTAGAAGATACCCTGAACCCAGTTGCAATAAATATATTTAATTTATGTAAGACTTTGGTATACTGGCTTAGCTTCCATCGATTAAGTCAATATCTCCGGTGTTTCTCAACCGATTTGGTCGAAATTTTCAGAAAAGTTCTATCATTATCCATTACTTCAACCCTCATTTTTAGATTTTCCAAATTCGATATTTTATTGTTATCGATATTATGTGTATGTCGGAAACCAGAATAGTTATCGATAATTTGAAGCAAACTTGTTCTGCTCATGGTATAGGAGAACTTAAATACAAAATCTGAAGTCTCTAGCTTTTGTAGTCTCTAAGATCCACGCGTTCATACAGACGGACAGACGGACAGACAGACGGACAGACGGACATGGCTATATCGTCTCGGCTGTTGATGCTGATCAAGAATATATATACTTTATAGGGTCGGAGATGCTTCCTTCTGCCTGTTACATACTTTTGCACAAAACCATTATACCCTTATTTACCCATTTTATGGGTTAAGGGTATAAAAACCACATGTTCACTCAATAGTGACTCCAAAACTGTGCTGTCGCTTCGCTGTGTTTCGCGGTTGCTCCGCTGTATCGCCGCTATCGTTTAGCTGTAGCTGCGCTAAAGCTGCGCTGTTGCTTCGCAGTAGCTGCACTGTAGCTTCTCTGTAGCTGCGCGGTCACTTCGTTGATGCTTTGCTGCTGCTGATCACCTGCGTTCCCCGCGCTGTCGCTTCACTATAGCTGCGCTTTCACTTCGCTGCTCCTGCGCTCCATGCACTTGAAGGTGTCGATGATCACGCTGCCACTGTGTGTTTTTGCATTCACCACGCTGCTGAATAACGTCACGCTGCCACGAGCGTTTTGCCTTAGGCTCGTCTGCTATCCACTGAAGACGGCCTGTCTAACGTTTTATGCGCGGCCAGCATCCATGTGCAGCCCAGCGAGGTGCTCTCCGCGTGCTATTTGCCCAGCCCAAGCTATGCAGACCGTAAGCGGTCGCCTTGCAAGCGCCGGTGGTAAAAATTGGCACTTAAGCAGCTGGCACTTCCTGCATTACACTTACGCAAGATCACTTTGTAATAGAAACGTGTCTGCACTATTGGAGGTTATAATCAAATTTTTGTGTAGGCTATCGGCACGTCTGGCTCTTTTCAATTTCAATCCGGGAATGGCTTGCACGCGTGTCTGAAAAATGCATCTACCCACGCTTACAAGAAAAGCTCTTCTTCAAACGGGACTATTCTAAAGCTTTTACATGTGTCCCTGCCAACTCGCTTCCTTAACTTTTTAACTTTTCAAAGATGCCAAATAAACGTCGAAACGATCAGCTGTTTAATATTTACTTAAAAGGCTAAAACCAAATTATTTACAAGGCAGCCGTAACAATATATAATATCAAAGGTTAGAAAGGGATGGCGCTAAATATTTAAATATCAAGCCCAAAGGATTGTTAAATAGTTTTCATCTTAAGGATGGTGGGGACCAATAAAAATCGTATAAGGGGCGTGGCTTATTAAATTAATACAAGCAGGATCACTTTCCCCCTCTAACACACATTCTCCTTCTAACACTTTCCCCCTATAGCTCTTTCCCCCTCTAACTCACATTCTCCTTCTAGCACTTTCCCCCTCTAGCTCTTTCCCTCTAACATACATTCTCCTTCTAACACTTTCTCTCTCTAACTCTTTCCCCCTCTAACATACATTCTCCTTCTAACACTTTCTCTCCCTAACTCTTTCCCCCTCTAACACATTTGAATCTTAAGCTACCAGTATCAATACTCTTGATTAGAAGCAATGTATCGATCCTGCCGCTGCTGCTGCTGCTGCGTAGGAAAATTCCCATCTCTTGTTCACAGAACCCCAGTACATCGAACAAGCGTTCGCTTTTCTCTATTCTCTATCCTTACTTCCTTTGATCACTGGTTATCACAACCATAAACATTCATTTTTTGACGTGTGTTGCAGGTTTATAATGCCACTCACGTCAAAGAGGCGCCCTCTCGATTCCAGATCCTTTGATCACTACTACTCATGAACATAAACATTCATTCATGATTGCTTGCTTTCAGGTTAACAATGCAACGCACTGGACATCTGCATGAATGCATCCAAATGGGCAAAAGAATCATTCATTATAAAAGCCTGTACACCTTTTTTGTGCACAGTTTAAATGGGTGTGAGTGAGTGTTGTATAAATTGTCTGTATCGACAGCTGGTCGTCTCACTCACTCCCTTGCTGTACAGCAGTTAATGAGTACACTAAAACAAGTGTGCAGTTTTTGTTAATGCACCCTTTTTTGGTGTGCAGTAAACTCACTGTACAGTGAGTTGTTATTGATGACGCTTCATACAAAATTTCTATGTTCGAGTGCAAAAACATTATTTTGTTGTTCGTCCGTGGTTGACTTTTTGCACCGTAAATGATAGTCAGAAAATCAGATTGTCTTATCCAATAAAAATATAGTCAATATAGTTTTTATTTTTATAAATTTATTTCTAAAAATGAATCATTGTACAAAACGTTTATATTCTAGTGCAAAACCATTATCTTATTTACTAAATCAACATTGGTTGCAATTTTGCAGCGCTTATTATTAATAAGGTTTTTAGCAACCGAAAAGGCTCTTTCGGATGCTGCGCTACTCGCTGGAACGGCTAAAATTTTGCAGGCAACCTAAAAAAGTTGGGGGAATTGTTGTTTATTGTTTGCCCACCAATTCAGTACATTAAAGTCTGCACTATAAGGAATTTGGACATTTTGAAATGTTCGAATTTCATTGCCTATTATAGAATATGTATTGTTTTCTGTAGGCTGTGCATAGTCAGCGAAAATATCATCTATTTCGGGGTTGCATGGAATATCATTTGGTTCAGTGTTGTTTTTTAAAAACGAATCTATCATAATTTTTTCTAGACCTTTTAATGTTTCTTCCTTCTCTAATTCCGAAAATTGCGATAGCTTATTTGTGGGCGGAAACAAAAAAGGGCAATGTTATGAAACATTTTTAAATTACTTTGAACTATATTAATTAAACTTGACTCAAGAGCAAGCTTGCAATTTTTTACAATATCCACATCGTTTGCTTTTATGTTAGCTGCGTACTGTTTAAAAAGTGTCACCGCATTTGAGCTATCCAACGATGAACACTGGTTTAACATTAACAATTATGATGAAATACTTGGACCAAGTTGAAAAATATATACTATAACATACATACACTACCTTGCAAAAGACACTTACAATAACAAAACATACATATATACATGCATTACCTTGTAAAAGACAATTACAAAGGCGAAACGAAACCAAATTTCTAGTAAAATAACACATTTTTTAATAAATCAACATGAATAAGTAAAATATAATTTTATTTTGACAAAAACTTACACTTTCATTAGCATTTATTGCGCTTGCGTCGTTCTCTTTACCATCCATGTCTACGTGTTGCAAAATCTTAAAGTCAACTGTACCGTTGTAAGACACTACACACAAGCTGTACTCATATTTTTATATGGTGTACAACATTTAGAGCGAGACAAATATTGCACTCACTCACGAAGTGTACTACATTTCTACTGCTCTCACCTAGAGTGAGAACAGTATAATGTTGTACTCGATTCTTCTGCACACTGGAAAATACTGCACAGCAAAAAATGAGTGCAGTATTTTAACAACACTATACTACTGTACCGTACTATGGTGTAGGAAATGAATGCATTCATGCAGATGTCTAGTAGGAATACAAAATCACTAACACACTAACACTAGCCAGCCCAAAAAAAAACAAAATCAGTAGAAAGCCTATATCCCAGCAAAACTGCAAACATATGGGAATATATATGTATGTGGGTATAGTGCATAGATTCACTATAGCAACGTCGCAAAAAGCGATAAGGAATAGACATAACATATGATCGTGTGACGTACAGTGTGCCACTAAAGTCACCGTACCCCCTTAAAAATTGCACAAAACACACTGTAACTTGGTCAAATCTTTATTAAAACTCAAAATTTTTAATGCAGTTTCATTAAATAAACTATTATCTTCAAAATAGCATTAACAAAATAGTAACATTTTAATTTAGTCTTATATTATAACTAAAAATCTACGAAATTCAAGTATTTGCGTCCACAAAAGTCTACGTACTCTTACTTGTAAGCACTGTCTAGCACCAATGAACTTCTTAGAAATAACGGGGATTTTTGAGACATGTGTGCAATGTTATTTTATTTCACAACATTTGGTGTGGGTTGCATAAGCTGGACAACATAATCAAATTTAATTGTAAAAATGTCGCGCAAAGAATTAACCCTAGAAGAACGTGGGCAGATCTTGAAGCTCCACACAACGGGACAAAAATCTTATGCAGAAATAGCCAAAATAGTGTCCAGAAGCAAATCAACAATCCAAACCGTAATTGGGCGTTTTAAATACGAAGGGCGCATCAAAAATGGTAGCAGATGTGGCCGCCCACCTGCACTATCAGATCGTGATAAGCGTCATTTGGTGGACAAAGATCCGTTCTGTAGCGCAGTACAGATTGCATCAGAGCTTAGTAGAAGCATTCACAAGGATGTACACCCGGAAACTGTGCGTAGGACTATCAAAACATACAACTTTAAGTCGTACACTCCTCGCAAAAAGCCACACGTTAATTTAACAAACCGAAAGAAGCGCTTGGAATTTGCTAAAGCGTCCGTAGACAAACCAGTTGAGTTTTGGCGTAAGGTGATCTTCTCAGATGAGTCAAAATACAATATATTTGGCTCGGACGGGCGCCTCTGGGTATGGCGAAGACCTAGAGAAGCACTTAACCCGAAAAACACAAAAAAAACTGTAAAACACGGCGGCGGTGGCGTTATGGTTTGGGGTTGCATTGCTGCTTCGGGCGTTGGAAACCTTGATTTTATTGATGGCTTTATGGACCACCATAAGTATAATCATGTACTTAAAAGAAATTTGAAAGTCAGCGCTGATAAACTTGGTATAGGGTCAGATTTCTACTTCCAACAAGACAACGACCCAAAACATAAAGCCATGAACACCCGACTCTATCTCCTCTACAACACGCCAAATTTATTGGAGACACCACCACAAAGTCCCGACATAAACCCAATAGAGCATGTGTGGAATATGCTTGAAAAAAAAAATTCGGAAGCACCACATAAGCAACAAAAGAATGCTGCGAGAGGCATTGCGTCAAGAGTGGGCTGGACTTGGCGTTGAATATATTGAAAAATTAGTCATGTCAATGCCAAATCGCCTCAGAGAGGTTATTAAAATGAAGGGATATCCTACTAGATACTAAGTTTGTAGTTTGACTTAGTAAATTGGAGTTTACTGTTGTTTAGTTATGATAAAAGTAAGAGTACGTAGACTTTTGTGGACGCAAATACTTGAATTTTCGTAGATTTTTAGTTATAATATAAGACTAAATTAAAATGTTACTATTCTGTTAATGATATTTTGAAGATAATAGTTTATTTAATGAATCTACATTTAAAATTTTGAGTTTTAATAAAGATTTGACCAAGTTACAGTGTGTTTTGTGCAATTTTTAAGGGGGTACGGTGACTTTAGTGGCACACTGTATATGTACACGCTCATATGCTTATACAAGCAAAAGAAGGGCGCACAGTAAGCGAAGAAGCGACTGCGCGCTACTAAATCGCTGGCTATGGGCATATACACAGAGTATGGCTGGCTGGCTGTGCTATGAGGGAAAAAAAGCGTAGCACAGTCGGCAAGCCGAATGACTTGAAACTCGGGCATGAAATGCGCTGGCAGAGAAAAAAGTCTACAACTGCTGTTAAGCAACAAGAATGATGATGTTGAACACCCTATTAAAATATAAGTGCTATTGTGGATATGTAGTCCCATAATATATTTGAAATAGTTTCATAATTTGATAAGTATATGTTGGCGCTTAAGCTTAGTACGCAGGAACTAGAAATATTTCTAGTTGTGTCAAACTCCATATAAAAAAAACGCTAGAAATAATTTCTGGACATAATTTCTAGAGACATTTCTAATGAGTATATGCAGCAGCTAGAAATGTATACTCAAAAAATGTTGAGAGTTGCCACATCGATTACATTGAAGTGGATCGTGTGGATGGCATTGAACAGCTGAATTTCTGCTAGAAAAAATGAGCAGCACATTATTTCTAGGCACAAGTGTGCCCGTATTACTCTTTTACCTTTTTGTTTTGCCATTTTTTTGCGTTTTTGGGATTTTTCCGGTATTTTTAAGGGGCACACAGGGTCTTAGGATACACATTAGAAATAATGTGTAAATTTCTATCAGAAATAATTCTAGTTCCTGCGTACTAAGCTTTAGCAAACAAATGAAAAATTCCTAAAATCATTTAATAATATTAAATAATTAATTTATCAATATAGAAAATAAGCTGGTTAGGGTATCCAACTTCAACATTCGTCAAGTCCAATTATGTTTTGCTTCACACACACACGCACACACTAACAGACCAAAATGACTCGTTGCGTTTCCCCAAGTCCGGTCGTGTTTTTCTAGTGGCTCCGTTTTACTGATTTTTTTCGGCGTTTATCTGTGCATAACAAGAGAAAAATCCGATTGTACTAGTACTGTGGAAGTGCCGGGCCACGTACCTGAGCATCTGAGTGCTGCCGCCAGGTGTGATCCATGGTAGTCTCCATCGTCGCCTGGTCAAGCCTTTCCTAGAGGCTGTTCGCTCTTGCCCTTTTTAGCCAATTTCGTTGGTGTGCGTTTTCAAAGTACACACAGTGCAACACATTTTTGTTGGTTGCGTGCATCTGTGTTTTAGGCTGACCGCAGCTGCTGTGCCAGCTGATAGCGCTACATCCCTGGGCTGGTGTCTTGCGATAGCGCTGCCAACTGATCAAGCTGCGTTTGTTTCCCCGTGTTGGTAACAGGTGGCGCTGTCGCTAGCTGGAGGTGTCTTCACTGTTTAAGGTTGGTGTACCGGGTGTAACAGAATTCGTGGCATACCCAAAGGGGTCGGTGTTTTGCGTAGCACAGCACACAGGCGCGTCTCTTTCTGCTGCGACCTAGGTAGGAGCTTCCAAGCATAAATAAGCAAAAGGCTGCGGAACCGGCTATTACCAACCCCCCCCCCCCCCCCCCGCTGAGGCGGTGCTCCGTGGGGCTCTGGTGACCGATCAGGGGCGGTATAACCCCCTCCGGTAAACAACGTAAGGGAAACTTTGGGTCACCGTGGGATTGCTTGCGAAGTCCTGCTAGGTACCCACTGTCACCAAATGGCGGATGATCCCTCGCCCTTCGTCCGTAGGCCGGCGCTGCAGCTTAACCTAGCGTCAGCTACGCCGTGCCTAGACGCAGTGTCCCCAGCTATGGAGGCAACTTCTCCAGCTAAAGTGGTAGCTGCCCGAGGAGTTTTTAACTATGCGGGAGCAGGCTGCACCTCTAAGCCACCTCTCTCTCTAAGGTGCATCCTGGAGCAGATGGGGGATTGTATAGGAGGTATTAGTGCCCGGTTTGACACCAAAAGGCACATCAAGAACCTGGAGCGTGAAGAGCTTGCAAAGCTCATAGAGCTACAAAGGCGTGCCATGAGCTTGGTGGGAAATGCTGTTCTGGAGAAGGCAGTACAAACAACGCCAACTGTTGCTGGAGGTACCAACAAGGGTGCTAGGAGAAAAAATATCTCAGATGGTCCAGCCAAGGGAGCGGCGGGAACGCCGAAACGTCTTCGCGAGCCATCAAGCTCTCACCGCAATACCCCCCCCAAAAAAAGCAGGGTATCTCCAAGTGCCCCAAATCAAGGACCAGAACCCCCCCGTGGGTCATCACAGCCAGAGCAGAATTCCTGGTCCAAGGTAGTTGGCCACAAAGGCAAGGCAGCACGCACGCGGGCGGATGCTGTCACCGTATCCGGGCTGGGTGACTGCAGCTTTGCAGACATCCTTAAAGTGGTCAGGAGCGAGCCATCACTTGCGCATCTCCGAGGGGATGTGGAAACAATCCGCAAGACGGCCAAGGGTGATTTGCTGCTACGGCTTGGTAAACAGCCAGCGCACAGTGCAAACGAGCTACAGCTCGCAGTTGGCAAGGTGTTGGGTGGGCGTGCAACTGTAAAAACACTGTCCGACACCAATCAGGTAGAGATATGCGACCTTGATGAGCTGGCGACGAAGGAAGAGGTCCTGGACGCGGTCAGGTCAGCTATAGGAGAACCCACAATGGACATTGACGTCGTTAAGACGCTGCGTCGTACGAGGGCGGGCCTTCAAACGGCAACCTTGGGCCTTCCGGCGGCTAAAGCGATTAGCCTCGTTGAGATGTCGAAGATTCGCATTGGCTGGGCGGTGTGCCGCATTAGGCCTCTAATTCAGCCAAGGCGCTGCTATAAGTGCCTGGAGTATGGACATATTGCTGTTCATTGCAAGAGTGGCGCAGACCACAGCAAGGCTTGCTACAAGTGCGGAGGTTCTGGACACGTTGCGAGAGACTGCAACCAGCAACCAAAATGTGCCCTATGCACGAGAAAAGGAGAGCGAATGACTGACCACGCGACTGGCAGTTACAGGTGTCCAGCGTACAGGGAGGCTATCAAACACACAAAATGGTGAAAGTCTTGCAGCTCAACCTCAACCATTGTGTCGCTGCCCAAGCCATACTGGAACAGACGATCTTGGAGGAAAAAATAGATGTCGCAGTGCTTAGCGAGCCGCACCACCGGGAAACCGCTAATGCTAGGTTGTGGGCTTCGGACAGATCTGGGAAAGCTGCCGTGTGGAGCTGCGGTGACCTACAGTCCCCCTTTACGCACGTTCTAGCCTCCGATTGCTTCGTGCGTGCGAAACTAGGAGACCTCTGGCTTTATAGCTGCTACTTAGCGCCAAGTCTCACGATCGGCGAGTTCGAAGCGGTGCTTATGGAAATCGCGGACGAATCCAGGGGTCGCAGCAACGTTATAATTGCTGGCGATTTTAACGCGTGGTCAACCGACTGGGGCAGCCCGTCTACGAACGCCAGGGGCACCATTCTTGTGGAATCGTTTGCGTCCCTCGACCTTGTCCTTATTAACACTGGGTCAGAGAACACTTTTAACAACGGACGTGCTGGTTCAATTATCGACCTCACATATGTGAGCAGTGCACTCGCGCGCTCGGCATTGTGGTACATAAGTGACTGCTACACTGGAAGCGACCACGTGGCCATCATGTTTTCGGTTGGAGAAAGGCTGCGGGTGCCGGCAAGGCCCAGCCCTGGTGTAGCATATCGGGTTGAGTCGCTCAACACGAGGAGTTTCGCAGATTCCATTGCTCATATGGTAGCAGGCGGACCGGCGCATGATATGGTGGAACAGATGGCTCAGCAGCTAGAAGCTGCGTGCGCTGCGAGTATGCCCCAGAGGAAAGCATATAGACGCCATCACACCAGCGTGTTTTGGTGGAACGATGAAATAGCTGAGGCTCGGCGAGCCTGCCTGAGATCGAGAAGACGCTTTCAGCGAGCAGCCACACGAGGGTCGGGGGAAACTCGCTCGATGCAGCTTGAGTTTAAGGCCGCAAGAAAAGTGCTAAGGAACACCATCAAAGCCAGCAAAAAGGAGTGTTTCCTTAAGCTGTGTGACTCAGCCGACAAGGACCCTTGGGGAAGAGCCTACAAGATGGTCTTCAAGCGTGTCAGCCAAGGCACTAACAACGCGCCTATGGAGCTAGTTCGCATGAAGGAAATTGTGGCGACTCTGTTTCCTCAGTGCGCGAACCCGCTACCGTCAGCTGGCGCGGCTTCCATCCATGAAGGTGTTTCTCCAGTTTCTTTGGAAGAAATGCAGCTGGCAGCACGGAAGCTATCAGCCAATAAAGCACCTGGTCCCGATGGTGTCCCTAATAGGTGCCTGCATCTAGCAATCATGCTCCAGCCAGAATTGTTTGCCCAGATGTACACCAAGTGTCTGCGAGAAGGCATCTTTCCGGACAGGTGGAAGGTGCAGAAACTCGTCCTGCTGCCTAAGCCAGATAAGCCTCCTGATGACCCTTCAGCATACCGGCCTATTTGTCTCATTGACAACAGTGGCAAGGTCTTCGAGGCGATCATAGCTGCTAGGCTGGATGACGCCGTGCAGAATGCTGGAGGATTATCGCCGCTCCAATTCGGCTTCAGGAGGGCGAGATCTACTACCGATGCCATCAGGTCGGTAGTCAGCATAGCCTCAGAAGCGATCTCAGGCACCCGCTGGCGCTTTGGCAATAAGCAGTACTGTCTCGTAGTGACCATTGACGTCAAGAACGCTTTTAACTCCGCGAATTGGAGCTACATTTTGGATGCCCTGGGGAGTTTCAGAGTGCCAGACTACCTCGTAGCAATCGTGAGGAACTAATTTGACAACCGTAGGCTGCAGTACCATACAGATGAGGGGGAGAAGGAGTACGCCGTTTCTGCAGGTGTTCCACAAGGATCTGTCCTGGGTCCTCTCCTGTGGAATATCATGTATGACGGGATACTACAGCTTCAGTTGCCGGATGGTGCAAGCGCTATTGGATATGCGGACGACATCGCTCTGGTGCTTGTAGCTAAAGACCTACGGCGAGTTACAGAGCTCTGCGATTGGTGCTTAGACGCAGTGACGCGGTGGCTGTCGTCTGTTGGTCTTCAACTGGCTGCCCAAAAGACGGAGGCGGTGCTCATCAGCAGCCGAAAAAATGTGGAGTACGTGGATATCACGGTGGGAGGCGTCACAATGCGGTCCAAGGACTGTATCCGCTACCTTGGTGTGGTCATCGATCGGCGCTTAAACTTTGGCGAGCACCTGGCATTCGTGCATCGGAAGGCAGCTAAATCCGTGCGAGCCCTTGCGAGTTTGATGCCTAATACGCGGGGTCCTAAACAGCAAATGAGGCTGCTGCTTACGAGCGTCCTGAAGTCGATAGTGCTGTATGCTGCTCCAATTTGGGTCGGCGCAACTTCGGTGGCCACCTACATGAAGGGTATCGTGTCATCTTACCGGCTCTCTGCCCTTCGCGTCTGCTGCGCCTTTCGCACAGTCTCCTCGGATGCAGCGCTGGTGGTGGCTGGAATGATCCCAATCCACAGCTTAGCAGTAGAAGCCGCAGTGGTTTTGGAAGCAGCACCAACGGAGAGAAGAGCAGCTAGGGCTGCAGCCCGCGAGCGGAGCCTAGAGGCCTGGCAGCGGCACTGGAATACTTCTGCAAAAGGGCGTTGGACGCACCTATTGATACCCGATGTGCGGCGATGGCTAGAGAGGAAGCACGGGTCAGTCACATTCTACCTCACCCAGCTGCTAACGGGACATGGTTGCTTTAGGAGCTACTTAAAGCGGTTCAAGCACGATTCCAGTTCAGAGTGTAGCTGGTGCGGAGATGGTACGGAGGAGGATGTAAGCCATGTTTTCTTCCAGTGTGGGCGATTCGCCCATGAACGTCTGCAGGTGGAGACCCTGATTGGTCAGCCCCTTTCGCCAACAAACCTGGTGGATCTTATGATAGAGAGGGAGGTGGTATGGAATGCGGTTTGCGGACTCGCAGCTTCTACGATGGCGGAGCTGAGGCGTCTGGAACGCTTAAGGGCGATCGCTTCATAAGCATTGCTTGTGTTTCTGCGAAGCAATGCCTCGCGGCGGTCCCGCAGAGGCTGGCAATGTCTATGATTGTTTTTTTTTTATTGTATAGTTTAATATAGGTTATTATTTATTACCAAGGAATAAAAAAAGAAAAAAAAAAAAAAAAACTAACAGACCAACATAACAGACTTCTATAATAAGAGAATGAAGGATGTTGGATACCCTTATATAACGTAAGTGCTAGTGTGGATATGTGTGTTGTTCAATAATTTGAAATAATTGCATATTTTGGTAAGCATTAGTTGGCGCTTGAGACCATTGTGACATTAGTAAAAATAGTTTAGGGTTTAGTCTCAGTTTTGTGCGTAAGAAATATTTCTTTAATTTTTGTCAAATCTCATTCACATAAAGAAAAATTTTCTTTTTGACTTGTTTTGATGTGTTTTAAATTAAAGACAAAATTCGTTTGCTACAAATTAAAGAAAAATGTATTTGGCGTACAGGCATTTTGAGTGCAATAGGCAATACCTATTGTACGTATCTTATTTATTGTACCAAATTTTGAATCACATTGCTACACCAATTATTTCAAACAAAACAATTTATTAACGGCAAGTTTCGTAAGTAACACTAGACCCACACACTAAACCCCGAATCTATCGGTCGTGTTCTCACATAGCGCTCTTATCGCAGTTTAGTTAAAGCTTTCTAACTCTAAATCCGCCGTCTCAAATCCGCCGTCTCAAATCCGCCGTCTCTTTGTATCTTTTTTGAAGAAGAAGGAAAACAAAATAAACAAGAAAAAACTGAAGCGTGAATCTCCTAGCCGAACCATGCCCTGTGGGCATACTAGCCTAGGGACAAATCGCTTCGCTCTGCTAAGTGATAGCCCCAAAAGCAAAAGGAAAAAGCCTCTACCGTTTTCGGAAGCCTTCCCAGAACTCCCAGCAGTAAACCTACCAAATCCCAAATTCAAAATAATGTCAGCATTAGACTCCGACAAACCACTCTCCTCATTTTCGTGCTTTGCAGTCGAAAGAGCAATCAAACTAATAAGCGACAATGTGTTTAAAATTAACGAAATGCGTGATGGCAAGCTTCTCATCTTTGTAAAGCTTAGTACGCAGGAACTAGAAATATTTTTAGTTGTGTCAAACTCCATATAAAAAAAACGCTAGAAATAATTTCTGGACATAATTTCTAGAGACATTTCTAATGAGTATATGCAGCAGCTAGAAATGTATACTCAAAAAATGTGTGGATGGCATTGAACAGCTGAATTTCTGCTCGAAAAAATGAGCAGCACATTATTTCTAGGCACAAGTGTGCCCGTATAACTCTTTTACCTTTTTGTTTTGCCATTTTTTTTTTGCGTTTTTGGGATTTTTCCGGTATTTTTAAGGGGCACACAGGGTCTTAGGATACACATTAGAAATAATGTGTAAATTTCTATCAGAAATAACTCTAGTTCCTGCGTACTAAGCTTAAAAGCAAAACAATTGCTGAAAAATTCCTAGCTGCGAAAGAGCTCCATGGGATCTGTAAAATCAAATCACAATACCACGACAACCACAACCATTGCAACACAGTGCCCTTCATACCTTAATCATATACATAGCAAACGACGAAACTCTCCAAGAGCTAAAGTCACAGGGAGTAGTCGACATTTATAAATACTCGCGAACAATTGATGGTAAAGCTACTCCTACTGGAGCGGTGCAGCTAACTTTCGATCTTTACACTCTGCCGACTAAAATTCAAATTTCATGGCACACAGCTCGTGTCAAAGAATATATCCCAAATCCAATGAGATGCAAAAAGTGCAAACTTATTGGTCATACCACAAAATTCTGCAAGGGTGCACCCATGTGCAATACATGAACCAACCACAAAAGAACACACAAGAGACAACGACTCAAAAACTACAAACCACTTAAACAAAGAAAAACCACAAACTAAACATCTGTCCAAACCATACTTATTCACAATTACAAATTGCTCAAAAGCAAACAACGAAAAAAATTTAACTGTTATCAAACCGACTACCTCTAAATCTTCAAATCTGCCTACGCACAAACAAACGATAACAGCAAACGACTCAGAAATGGAAACAGACACAACAACACAACTTATCGACTACAAAACACAAATGAGTAATGCACTCAAACAAAACGACTCAATTCTCTCTGCTCCACATGACAATATTAGAGAAGATATTTAACTTTAATTATAACAGAACCTTATCAGCTTCTGCTCGCCCCCCTCAACAATGACTTGATGCTTTGTGAGGCCGTAATTGCGGTATTGAGGAGGTGAGCGCAAAGAGAGAAAAAACACAAACAGAAAAAACCAACCAAAAAAAGTATACTTTTCTTAATAAAAAAGAAAAGACTTTTAACATAATACAATGGAATATAAACGGATAGAAAGACAAATGCCACAATCTCTCTCAGGTACGTTATATATATAAATCAAAAATAATTGCGCTACAGGAAACCCATCTCCAAAACTCCAAAACAATTTTCACTTTATCAAAAAAATGACATAGATACACTTCACACAATGGCGAGTAAAGGAGTCGCACTCCTAATATCACAATCAATTGAACACAAAATTATTAATATTCATTCCAACATTCTTGTAATTGCTGCAGAAATCCAATCGGAAATACCTTTTGTAGTTTTAAATATTTACATTTCGCCAGCTGAAAAGATTGTTGAACAGGATCTGCACGACCTTATCAACAACTTTTCGTGTAATAAGCCAGTACTCATGCTGGGAGATTATAACGCCTGGCACATGTTTTGGGGATCTACTTTTAACAACCAGCGCGGTAATGTAGTTGCAAATTTTATACAAAATAGCGGCTTGATTTTACTGAACAATGGGCAACACACTCATTACACTACACATAACACCTTCACAAACGTGTATCTCTCTCTCTGCTCGCCACCACTTAATCTAAATTCTTCCTAGTGTGTTCACGAAGACATAAACGAAAGTGATAACTTTCCAATACATATAAAACTTTTTCTTGGAGGACCTACTGACATAGCTTGCAAAATACATAGATACAAACTAAACTTAACTGGGATAAATTCCAAAAAAAACATTAACGAACTGTCCGACATCTGTAACATTACAAATAACACAAACCAAGCTGCAGCTAAACTTCTCAAATTAATTAAGACATCTGCAAGCGACTCCATACCAACTACAAACCCTACAAGACTTACAAAAAAGAAAATTTACTGGTGGAACAGGGATCTAGAGGAATTAAAAAGAGAAAAGGTATAGTGCTTAAACAATCTAAGGAAACTTTTAAGCACAGAAAACATGCTAAAATACATAAAGGAAAATGCAAAATTGAAGTATGAAGCTAAAAGAGCACAAAAAACATATTTTGCTAACTTTACAAACGATATTAACCCAAGCAATAGCACAAAAAACCTTTGGGATAAAGTTCATAACAGTTCACAACAGGAATTCGAAAGAATACGCACATCCATGCAATCAAAACCGCGAGTGGAAACACCTGTGACCCAAAAGAGATTGAAAATGCATTTAGCAAAACCTGGTCAAATTACTCAGATGACTCAAATTTCTCTGAGAATTTGGTCCAAAAAAAACAATTTCATTTAGATAAATTACCATTAACATATATCCCAAAAACCAGAGCTAAACTAATTGAAGCGCCCATCACGCCAACAGAACTTCAGTTCTGCCTTCACAGCCTAAAGGGATCCACGCCAGGTTTTGATAATGTCCCCTGTGAAATTTTAAAGAGACTACCGCCAGCTGGCTTAAGTAAACTTTTGAATTTATATAAAGTATTTGATAAAAGTAACATACCCCAACAGTGGAAAATAGCAACCATTATCCCGATCAGCAAACCAAAGAAACCAAAAAATGTAGTAAACGGCTACCGCCCAATATCACAAATTTCCTGCATATCAAAAACACTAGAAAAAATAGTATCAAAAAGAAAGATGTGGCTCCTCAACCAGGAAAAACTTGTTATCACAAAACCAATACGCATATAAACCAAATCGATGCACCATTGACCCGTTGCTAATAATAGACAATTATATTTGCAATAAACTCGCAACAAAAAACTATGTATCAGCTCTATCCATAGATATGGAAAAAGCTTTTGATAGAGTAGGATTACTCTGCATTATGCAACAACTATATGATTGGAAATTAGGACCAAAAATATTAAATTATATCCGAAGCTATCTAAGCAATAGAAGATTTAAAGTTAAAGTTAACAACACATTTTCAGGAGAAGAGAAACTTCACAATGGTATCCCGCAAGGGTCCGCACTGTCGGTAACTCTTTTCCTGATAGCTTTCAATAAACTAAGCCTTATAATAAACCAAAACAAATTCTTTACTCATACAATGTACTCAGATGATCTCTGCCTTTTCTTTAACCCAAAATAAGGCTTTAACATGCAAATTGAAAATCTGTTTGACAAAATAAATGAATGGTGCAATTATGGTATAGTGGCACAAAAATATCAAACGAAAAATCATCACACTTACACATATGCAGAAAGCATAAATGTGCTAACACAGACACTAAAATTAACAATACAATCATACCAAAAACAGAACATCTTAAAATATTAGGGCTAACTTTTGATAAGAAACTAAATTGGAATGAAAATGTTAAAACATTAATAAAATCACTAAACAATAGACTAAATATCCTAAAATGCTTAAGTATTAGATATCTCTATATATAAAAGAGTTTGTCCTAAGTGATTGTTGACATTGCCACAGCCTAAACGAAAAGAGCTACAAGGCTGAAATTTTCACACAATATTTTATGCAGGTTGAAAGTGAGCACTAAGAAAGGAATTTTTATTTGGACAACTCCTTCAAGTACCTCCCATACGATTTGGAGCACTTTTTACCCATTTTAAAAATCAAATTACAATTACAACAATTACCCATTCCACTACTGTCGCCAGATTTTCGGACAAGCTGAGAGCTCGATCGCGAGCGAGAATACAAAAACAAAACAATGGGCAATGACGCCTTTGAGTCCCGCAAGCAAAGTGTCATAAAAAAAAGGTTCGTACACTTGCAAGAAGCGTTTGTTGTTGTTGTTGTTGTTGGGCCCGCACTGCTACTTTTTGTTGGTGTGATTGATTTAAAAAAACAAAAACAACATAACAAAACTTGGTGCGTCTAAAAAAATTACCCACACCAGAATATTTTATGGGGGTGGATTTGCCTACTAGCTGCTTATATAACTTAGACAAAACTAACTAACATTATTTATATGTTATTGATATGCAATTTCGAACAAGCATAGGGCGTTCACATAAGTGCGTGTGTTGCTCTTAAGATAATAAAATAATTACAACAGTTACCCATTCCACTGCTGTCGCCAGATTGTCGGACAAGCTGAGAGCTCGATCGCGAGCGAGAATACAAAAACAAAACAATGGGCAATGACGCCTTTGAGTCCCGCAAGCAAAGTGTCATAAAACAAGTGGAAACGTTGCAGTCGGACGCAACCGACTGCGGTATACTCGATACCAGTATTAAAAATTTTGATGCCCATCCATGTGGGATGTCAATTGCTATCTTCATACCAAATTTGGTGACTCTAGCTCGAAGTTTGTATAAAGTGGGGAAAGGGGGGCTGCGGGCGGTATGGTTGGGCGTGGCATTCAAATTTTTGCTTCCGATCCATGTGGGATGTCAATTGCTCTCTTCATACCAAATTTGGTGACTCTAGCTCGAAGTATGTATAAAGTGGGGAAAGGGGGGCTTCGGGCGGTATGGTTGGGCGTGGCATCCAAATTTTTGCTGCAGATCCTTGTGGAATGTCAAATGCTACCTTCATACCAAATTTGGTGACTCTAGCTCGAAGTTTGTATAAAGTGGGGAAAGGGGGGCTGGGGGCGGTATGGTTGGGCGTGGCATCCAAATTTTTGCTGCAGATCCTTGTGGAATGTCAAATGCTACCTTCATACCAAATTTGGTGACTCTAGCTCAAAGTTTGTATAAGGTGGGGAAAGGGTGGCGGAACGGATGGGCTAGGCTCCAAACCTTTGATGCAGATTGTTGGGGGTCGTTGCCAGCTATCTTCCTACCAAATTTGGTGGCTCTAGCTCCACTACTCTGGAAGATACACGCATTCCCGTTTTTTACGAAGCGTTGGGGCATCTGGGGGCGGCTAGGGCGGTATTGGTGGGCGTGGCATCCAAACTTTTGGTGCAGTTTTTGGGGGGTCATCATCAGCTAAATTGGCACCAAATTTGGTGGCTCTAGCTCAAAAACTGTGGGAGATATAGGCTTTTTTGACTTTAAAATGCGGGCGGTCTGAGGGCGGAATGGGGGGCGTGGCTCAAAAATTTTTGATGCAGTTTTTTGGGGAATGCTAGTAGCTATCTTCTTACCAAATTTGGTAGTTCTAGCTGTAAGGGTGTGTGAAATATGCGGATTTATCGTTTTTGAGTTATCGAATTTATCGATTTGCCAGCTCCCCAGTTATCGTAGAACCCCAATCTTGACACTTTAATATACTATCCCATAGATAAAGAGAATTGGAAAGTTTCAAGTCCCTAGCTTGAAGAGTGTGGAAAAAACTTGCACACATACGGACGGACAGACGGACAGACACCATGACGGACATTGCACAAAACCAATATACTCTTTACCTTCGGTATCGAGTATAAAAAAGGTTCGTACACTTGCAAGAAGCGTTTGTTGTTGTTGTTGGGCCCGCACTGATACTTTTTGTTGGTGTGATTGATTTAAAAAAACAAAAACAACAAAACAAAACTTGGTGCGTCTAGAAAAATTACCCACACCAGAATATTTTATGGGGGTGGATTTGTCTACTTGCTGCTTATATAACTTAGACAAAACTAACTAACATTATTAATATGTTATTGATATGCAATTTCGAACAAGCATAGGGCGTTCACATAAGTGCGCGTGTTGCTCTTAAGATAATAAAATAATTACAACAATTACCCATTCCACTGCTGTCGCCAGATTGTCGGACAAGCTGAGAGCTCGATCGCGAGCGAGAATACAAAAACAAAACAATGGGCAATGACGCCTTTGAGTCCCGCAAGCAAAGTGTCATAAAAAAAAGGTTCGTACACTTGCAAGATGCGTTTGTGGTTGTTGTTGTTGTTGGGCCCACACTGCTACTTTTTGTTGGTGTGATTGATTTAAAAAAACAAAAACAACAAAACAAAACTTGGTGCGTCTAGAAAAATTACCCACACCAGAATATTTTATGGGGGTGGATTTGCCTACTTGCTGCTTATATAACTTAGACAAAACTAACTAACATTATTAATATGTTATTGATATGCAATTGCGAACAAGCACAGGGCGTTGACATAAGTGCGCGTGTTGCTCTTAAGATAATCAGGTAATTACAAATCTCGCTCCGATCATGTTCCTTTGATGTTGCTCATTTACGTTCACTCTCTATTTTATGTGCGCGCTTTGCATGTCAATCATAAAGTTTAATAACCCCAACTCCTCCGCAAACACTAAATTAAAGCTAAAGGCAATATGCAATTCACTTAGCTGCAGCCTCTTAGATATGTTTTGCGTTAATTCAGTGCGTGCGAAGAAGGTAGCGTTACTACGCTCTTTGTTAGACTTGCAGAGCGCGCGCATACATTGTAAATGCATGCATACATTGTTGACTTCTGAAGCAAGCTAAAAGAAAGCAAAAAAATGTTCACCAAATATATACCGTGCAAAAACAAACACACTAACAAATAGAAACTTAAGAAAATGTAATCTACATCAGCAGCAGTAGCATGCATTGCAAATAAAATCTTACAATATTGATTGACTGAACTTCCCGCATATACATATAATATATACATACATATAATTGGGTCAGAAATACTTCCATCTACCTGTTACATACATTTGCACAAAAGCAATATACCCTCTGGTCTGCAGATCAAATGGTCATTCGCCAAGCAATAGCGTTCTGTGTACACATCGAGAATAGGCAAATGCAAAAAAAATACAAGCAATACAAAATACTTGCAAGTTGCTTCGAAATACAAAGCACAAAATTTTAATACCCTATGTTTTAAAATTTCATAAATAGCCATTGCTAACAATTTGTTTTCGGTATTTAATTAACAAAATAATTTTATTTTTATACAGATTGTTTTTATCAATTATTTAATGCCAATAAAAAAGGTAATATGTATTATGATAAATACATTTTTATATATTGCATTTATTAATTAATAAGTCAATTAAGTCTATACCACCCTTTTTTACTAAGCAGCCGCAGCAACAGCAGGAGCAAAAGCATCATAAACGGCAGCAAGCGAATGCAATGCAATGTGCGGTACAACTAATCTTTGTCTCACACTTCGCTCACTTTGCGAAAAAAAAATCGCGAGTCCGCTATTTCGTCATTTCTCTATCCATCGCTGTTTGTTTACAATGTCTTCGCCGCATTCGATCTCAGCAAGCAGAACTTAAGAGAGCGATGTCACGTTAAATGATCTTTGTGCGACTGGTTTAAGCGCATGAATATGTAATATTATTGTTTTCTGTAGATGAGATCAATTCACAGAAATAACTGTAACTCTTTTAGCTCTCAGAGAATTTTTAAATTTTTACTTCAGTGTGCCATTTTCGTATTGGCTTATTTCATTTCCAAAAGTGACTGACCATGAATGGTTATAATTATTGGGTTCCGGTGCCACCCCAGCAATATTTTTTGCCGCCGCTTCAGCATCAGCAGCAACAGCTGTTCCAGCCACAGCAGCAGTTCCAGCCACAGCAGCAGTTCCATCCACAGCAGCAGTTCCAGCCACAGCAGCAGCAGTTCCAGCCACAGCTGCAGCAGCATCCCCAGCAACAGCAGCAGCAGCAGCGCCAGCCAAAACAAAATCATGTCAAGCTGCGCCACCAAAATTTTAAATCGCTGCATAACAAAATTTTCAATTGAATAAAAAATTAAATTTTATTATTAAAAAACAAAAGAATATAGAAATTCAAAACAAAAAAGCGTTTCAAGCAATGAAATCAGAGCTTGAAAAAAAATGCCAAGAGGAGGTGCAAAAGCTGCAACATGAGTTGCAAACTTTAAAAATTTCTGAAAAATAAATTTTTATTATTTATTACCCTTAATTATCATAGTTTATTTTCTTTTGTTGGAACGAGAACTACCTTTTCGTTATCGTTATGTACATTTGGTCTTTGTATGAATTTTGTACAAGCAAGGCGCGCACACTTAAGTACGTTTGTATTTATGTGTGTGTGAGTGTGTTTGCATCGATGCGATTATAACTTTTGAGTTGGCTTTTGTAACTTTAGTTGGTTTTCTAATGCACATACAGATGTGTTCATCGACATATGTGTGTTGAACGGAAGGACGGACAGGCAGACGGACATGGCTATATCCACTAGGTTGCTGATGCTGATCAAGAATTTATATACTTTATGGGGTCGGAGATGCTACCTTCTGCCTGTTACATACTTTAGCACAAAAAAAATATACCCCTTTTTACCTATTTTAGGGTATAAAAATAACTGTGAATGCAAAAAATTTGTTCTTGCGGTTTTTGTCTATCGCTTTCGGCTTATGCACATACGAAATTGGTTTCCTATGTTTCTGTACTATAGACGTGACATCGCTCTCTTTACGAAAACTGCTTGCTGAATTCTAATGCGGGTGCGATTGGCTATAAACAAACCAGTGTGTTTGCGAAAACACAGGCATATTTTTGCAAAGCGCAAAGCAATATGCCGATAGCAAAGAGGAATAACGTTGCATGGTTGCCAGCAGGCAATTGCTGCGTGCCTGTTAAAGTCAAGTTTCAAATAGTTACATTTTTGTCTGCAAAAAATTTGTTCTTGCGGTTTTTGTCTATCGCTTTCGGCTTATGCACATACGAAATTGGTTTCCTATGTTTCTGTACTATAGACGTGACATCGCTCTCTTTACGAAAACTGCTTGCTGAATTCTAATGCGGGTGCGATTGGCTATAAACAAACCAGTGTGTTTGCGAAAACACAGGCATATTTTTGCAAAGCGCAAAGCAATATGCCGATAGCAAAGAGGAATAACGTTGCATGGTTGCCAGCAGGCAATTGCTGCGTGCCTGTTAAAGTCAAGTTTCAAATAGTTACATTTTTGTCTGTTTTGCCTGTTTGTTAGCAAAATTAATATTTTTGGATTGTCTGTTTGTGGGTCAGGGGGCGGAGAGCAAGCGTCTTTAAAAAATACATTATTATTATTAGTATACGTTTATACTTCTGCCGGGGCCGCCAATTTTGTAAATATGCATTAGTATTGTATGCGTGTGCGTTGAACACATTTCTTGCTGAAAGATTTTTGACATTTATGATTTTTGATGCCCAGAATTTGCAATAATGTTGACTAAGAGATACACTAATCCTTTAACATTATTTGTTCATATATGGCAAATCGACTCGCCTAATGATAATGAACAAGAATACCTATATATAATTTGGTCAGAAATACTTCCATCTACCTGTTACATACTTTTATACCCTCTGGTCTGTAGATCAAATGGTCATTCGCCAAGCAATAGCGTTCTGTGTACACATCGAGAATAGGCAAATGCAAAGAAAATACAAGCTAAACACTTGCAAGTTGCTTCGAAATACAAAGCACAAAATTTTAATACCCTATGTTTTAAAATTTCATAAACAGCCATTGCTAACAATTTGTTTTCGGTATTTAATTAACAAAATAATTTTATTTTTATACAGATTGTTTTTATCAATTATTTAATGCCAATAAGAAAGGTGATATGTATTATGAATAATACATTTTTATACATTGCATTTATTAATTAATAAGTCAACAGCAGCAACAGCAGGAGCAAAAGCATCATAAACGGCAGCAAGCGAATGCAATGCAAAGTGCGGTACAACTAATCTTTGTCTCGCACTTCGCACACTTTCGCGACTCCGTTATTTCGTCATTTCTCTATCAGCTGTTTGATTTTAAATGCTCTTTGTGCGCACACTCTGCATGGCAAACATAAATCCTAATATCCCTTCCTTCTCCGCACTCTCTAAGCTAAGTTAAGCATAACTAAGAGTTTGCATTTAAGGGAATGACATTGCCTAATTTGTACCACCTACACCTAGCTCTTAAGTACAAGCGTTGTATGTAAGATCTCGGTGTGTGTTGTGTAGATGAATAACTGTAATACTCTTTCCCACTTTATGTTTTTACATACAATGGTTAGGGAATTGGTTATGCATTTTAGTTTATATATATTTTGAAGATAGAAAGTTATGTTTCGTTTCAGTTCATTTTTATACCCTTAACCCATAAAATGGGTAAATAAGGGTATAATGGTTTTGTGCAAACGTATGTAACAGGCAGAAGGAAGCATCTCCGACCCTATAAAGTATATATATTCTTGATCAGCATCAACAGCCGAGACGATATAGCCATGTCCGTCTGTCCGTCTGTCTGTCCGTCTGTCCGTCTGTATGAACGCGTGGATCTTAGAGACTACAAGAGCTAGAGACTTCAGATTTTGTATTTAAGTTCTCCTATACCATGAGCAGAACAAGTTTGCTTCAAATTATCGATAACTATTCTGGTTTCCGATATACACATAATATCGATAACAATAAAATATCGAATTTGGAAAATCTAAAAATGAGGGTTGAAGTAATGGATAATGATATAACTTTTCTGAAAATTTCGTCCAAATCGGTTGAGAAACACCGGAGATATTGACTTAATCGATGGAAGCTAAGCCAGTATACCAAAGTCTTATATAAATTAAATATATTTATTGCAACTGGGTTCAGGGTATCTTCTAGTCGGGCTCTCCCGACTAGAGCCTTCTTACTTGTAAAATATAGTTTGTATTAAAGGATAACATCGAAAGTTACTTTTTGGATCAGTGAGTTATTTATTTTTCTGATTTTCGTATTATTTATATACAATTCATATAAAATACGTATTTTAATGATAAGTTATAAAAAATATTTAATTTAAAACATTAACGATCATCGTATTTTAATTTCTTTTGTGGTTTTTTAAACACAAGAAAAATAAGTCGATTTTAGACTTAATAATTGAAGCAACATTATGTATAGTTGTCTTCTATTTTGCATATTATATAATAGTTATATAGACGCTGCTTAAGTGCATTTAAAAATCAAATAAAACTAAGCAGTCTGAATATTCTTTTAAATTAATATAAGTTGGCATATTCAATTTTATTGAACTCTATACTTTGTATAGACGCTGTAACGTTGTTCAGTGAAGTCAATTTTTGACTTATTTTGAAGTATTTATTTATTTATAATACTTACTTTAAATTAAGTTGTTACTTTGTTTTGTTGTTTTTTTTGTAAACAAAAATAATAAGTCGATTTTAGACTTAATAATTGAAGCAACATTATATAGTTGTCTTCTATTTTGCATATTATATAATAGTTATATAGACGCTGCTTGAGTGCATTTAAAAATCAAATAAAACTAAGCAGTCTGAATATTCTATTAAAATAATATAAGTTGGCATATTCAATTTTATTGAATTTTATACTTACCTATAGACACTGTAACGTTGTAACAATCGTTTTACAGTGAAGTCAATTGTCTCACAGCCAAATTAAAAGATGTCTATTGAAACTTTAGATATAAGTTGTGTTTTGGTGCCGCATTCAGTTGTTCGCATATTTGGTGATGGAGCCTGCCTTTTTAGATCTATTTCCTACCTTTATATGGTAGGCAAGGCTTCCATGGCACCATACGCCAACATATTGTAACCCATGTCGTTACCAACTGGGAAACTTTTGCTTGCTTCAGCATGAACATAAATGGAGAGTGTTATAGCTCTTCTGAACAATATGAGTGCACTATGTCAAATTCATATACTTATGGTACTGCATGTGAGCTTCAAGCAGCAGCAGAAATTTATGCTGTAAATTTTCAAGTTTTTCTAAATGGAAACTTATATCTATCATTAGGAAATGATATGCATCCTGTGAAAAAATTGCGTTTTACCGGCGAATTAATGAATGGACATTTTGATGTTTATATTCCTTTAGAGGAAGTATTAACTCAAGATACCGATACGTCAAGTCGGTTCACCGACAAAACAACACAAACGGTACGAAAACATATAGTTGAAAAATTTCTTGAAAAAAATAAGGGTAAGCACATAGAAGCATCAAAAAGATATCAGGTTAATAATCCAGAAGCTCATAAAGCTGCAAAGAGAAGACATCAGGCTGATAATCCTCAAGCTAATAGAGATGCAGTGAGACGACATCAGGCTAATAATCCTAATGCACGTCAAGAAAGGCGTTTGCGTGCATGGAGTGTTAAAGCTATGTCTGGCCTAAACTATGATTTTGAAAAAGCTTATAAGTCAGATAAAATTACTCAACTTGGTAGTATGAATTTGATATGCAAACATTGTAATGCTTTAAAGTGGAAAAATGAGAAATTGGTGGACATCCCAAGCATGATCATTTCGTTGATCGTATAAGAAAGTATAACAGCTGCTTTCAAATGACTTCTTTTGGTAGTACAAAAATTATAAATGAAAGTTGGTCAACCTTTAAAGTCCAAGGACAAGTGTATCACTTAATTGGTAGTGTCCGACCTTTGCCAAATGAAGAAATGCAGTTTCTTCAAATTTATTTTGTTGGTGATGATGAAAAGGAAGCTCAACTACGTTGCAAAAATATTCCAAATGTTGATTTAAGCGTAGTAAAGGATCTTCAATGTATGTTTCATCATCATAATCGTTATGTAAAAGATCTAAAAATGGCTCTCAATAAAATACCAATAAGTACTAAAGATTATAAATTGGTTATACATGCTGATCGAACACCCGCTGGTGCACACAAAGGGCTTTACAATGCACCTCTATTAAGCGAAGTAGCTATAGTTATTGTTGGTCAGCAATTTGCAAAGCGCGATATTATTATTGAAAGCCATAATAATAAATTACATCGCATTAGTGAGGTGCATCGATCATACGATGCCTTACAGTACCCTTTGCTATTTCCTTATGGCGAAGATGGCTATTCAGTGGATATACCACAATGGAATCCATTATTAAAAAGGGAGGATCCAAAAGAAATGATATCTGCGTTAAGCTTCTACAGCTATAAAATAATGATTCGTCAATCCGAGATAAATCATTTAATTTATTGTCGTTCCCTTTATAGTCAATTTTTGGTTGATATGTATGCTAAAATTGAAACAGAAAGGTTAAATTATATTCGCTACAATCAAGCGAAACTCAGAGCAGATAGCTATATACATCTACAAGATGCAATAGGCCAACAAGATGTTGAAGCAGCTCAACTTGGTCAGATGGTAATTTTACCATCTTCTTTTACAAGCTCTGCACGATATATGCATGAAAAGGCTCAAGATGCTATGACATATGTTCGCCATTATGGGCGACCAGATCTTTTCATAACATTCACCTGCAATCCACAATGGAATGACAGCAAAAGTGTTTTGATACCGGGTCAAAAGCCACATGATCGTCACGATATTATAGCTCGAGTTTTTCATTTAAAAGTTAAAGCTTTAATGTCACTATTGATAAAAGGTTCTTTGTTTGGAAGCGTGCAATGTTTCATGTACTCTGTGGAATGGCAAAAGCGGGGCTTACCACATATTCATATTTTACTTTGGTAAGAAAATAAAATGAAACCAGATAAAATCGATAAAATTATCTGTGCCGAAATACCAAACGCAGATGAGGATCCTTTGTTATTTAACATTGTTAAGTCAGATATGATTCATGGTCCTTGCGGTGCATTTAATAATAAATCGCCATGCATGAAAAATGGAAAGTGTACCAAAAGGTTTCCTCGACAACTACTTAAAGAAACTGTGACTGGAAAAGATAGTTACCCTCTATATCGTAGAAGAGCGATAGAAGATGGTGGTAATGCAATTAATATAAATGGTAATTGCATAGATAATCGTTGGGTAGTGCCTTACAACTGTGTACCTTTGAGAACATTTGAAGCTCACATAAATGTTGAGTATTGTAGTTCTGTAAAGTCTATTAAATACATTTGTAAATATGTTAACAAGGGCAGTGATCAAGCATCATTTACTCTTGAAGACCAACGTAACGAAATTAATATGTACGAAAGTGGCCGTTATATAAGTAGCTCAGAAGCGGTATGGAGAATCTTTGCATTTCCTATACATGAACGTTTTCCGGCTATTACACACTGAGCTGTTCATTTAGAAAATGGTCAACGGATATATTTTAACCCCAATAATCCGCAACAATTACTTGACAGATTAAGCATTACACCCAAAACCACTTTGCTAGCCTTCTTTGAGCTATGCACACGTGATGAGTTTGCAAGAACGCTTCTATATTGTGAAGTTCCATCGTATTTTACATGGAACACTAAAGAATTTCAAAGAAGAAAACGAGGGCATGATGTGCCAAATTTTCTTGGAGTTAAAAGAGATTCAGCTTAGGGAAGAGTTTACACTATTCATCCCAATAATACAGAATGTTTTTATTTAAGACTTTTACTACATTTTGTAAGAGGGCCAACTTCATTTTCAAATTTAAAAACCGTTAATGGTATAGCATACGCCTCATTTCAATTGGCGTGTAAAGCTCTAGGATTACTAGAAGATGATAAGCACTGGGATTCAACTATAGCCGAAGCTGTCATATGTCAAAATCCTACAAAACTGAGGGAACTTTTTGCAATAATGTTAGAATTTTGTCAAATTTCGGATGCTCTTAACCTTTGGAATATTTATAAAGAGAGTTTCTCAGAAGATATTTTAAGAGTCTTTCATATTTCACAAGACAGAAATATTGATCAAAGTATTCTGAATAATGTATTTAATAAATGTCTTTTGTACATTGAAGATATAGTACTGTCTATTGGTGGTCAAAACTTGACTAACTATGGACTTCCACTACCAATCAGATCCGAGGAAATTGTTCAAAATAATGAATATCATAGAGAAACAAATTATGAAAATTGCGATAATTTTGTTGTTAATAATGAGCTACTCCTTACTGCTGAGCAAAAACAAGTATACGAAAAGTTACTGCATAGCGTTGAAGCAGAAAAAGGAGAAATCTATTTTTTAGATGCACCTGGTGGAACAGGTAAAACGTTTCTTTTAAATTTATTATTGGCAAAGGTACGGCAAAGTAAAAACATTGCATTGGCCGTTGCTTCTTCCGGTATCGCAGCCACTTTACTAAATGGTGGTCGCACAGCGCATTCTACTCTAAAGATTCCATTTAATTTGTTTCATTTAGAAACACCACATTGCTCAATTTCAAAGCAATCTAATATGGCTGCTGTGCTCAAAGATTGCAAGCTTATTGTTTGGGATGAGTGTACTATGGCCCATAAAGCTGCTTTTGAAGCTGTAGATCGATCTTTGAAAGACATTCGAGATAGTGAATACCTAATGGGTGGCATAACTGTTCTCTTAGCTGGTGATTTTCGGCAAACTCTTCCAGTGATCCCCAGAGGAACAAGAGCTGATGAAATAAATGCGTGCTTAAAGTCTTCAATTTTGTGGCCCAAAATACAGAAAATTGCATTAACAAAAAATATGCGAGTGCACTTAAGAGGTGATAGCATAGCTGGTGAATTTGCAGAAATGCTTCTTCAAATAGGAAATGGATTATTTCCAACCCATGATGGCAAAATAACTTTACCATCAATTTTGTGTCATGTTGTGAAAAGTATTGAAGAACTAACTCTAAAAATATTTCCTCATATTACAAATATCTCTGAAAAATCACTCGAATGGTTTTCAGAACGTGCTATTTTGACTGCGAGAAATGACAATGCATTGGAAATAAACGAGTTTTTATTAAAATCATTTCAAAGTAAAGAAATGACATATAACTCTATTGATTCTGTGACTGAAGTCGAAGATGCAGTTCATTACCCCGTCGAGTTTCTTAATTCATTAAATCCGGCTGGCCTGCCTCAACATAAATTAGCTTTAAAGATTGGTTCACCTGTAATGTTGATTCGCAACTTGAAGCCGCCAAAACTGTGCAATGGTACAAGATTGCAAGTTAAAGCCCTTCATAAGAATGTTGTCGAAGCAATGGTCTTTACTGGCAGTGGTATAGGGGAAACGGTTTTTATACCGAGAATTCCATTAATACCTTCTGACTCTGAATTGCCATTTCAATTTAAAAGATTGCAATTTCCTTTAAAAGTTTGCTTTGCCCTAACAATCAATAAATCACAGGGACAAACTCTCAAATTAGCCGGACTAGATTTAAGACACAATTGCTTCTCTCATGGCCAATTTTATGTAGCCTGCTCAAGAGTCAGTTCACCAAAAAGTTTAGTTGTATTAGCACCTGACGGAAAAACAACCAATGTCGTTTATCAAGAAGCTCTTAACAGTTGTTAATAATTGCAAATTAAATTCAACAAGTGGATAAGGCCTACTGGGGAAACCACAATAAAAAATTACGCACCTGATTCTCTACCTCAATGGTGGCGTGGAAAAGAGAATATTAAATACTTTGCTTTAATTTGTTGTTAAATATTTTCTAATTTATTTATTTTACATCTATCTTTTATTGCTAAAATAATATAAACTATCTGCGCAGCGAAGTAAGCGGGGCACTTACTATGTCGTATAATCGGAAATGTAGGATTTCATCAGATGTGCAAGTGAATACACAGAGGGGGGTTGGCGAGGGACCCCTAGTCTTAAATATAATACTAACTCTCTCATTATGATCTCAAAAGCAATAATATTGTCAAAAATAGATTACGGTCTCTGTCTATACGGCAAAACAAGCAAAACCAACATAAACAAAGTAGCCACTCCTTACCACACCGCCATCAGACAATCCCTAGGTTCTTTCAGAACCACTCCCATCGCCAACATCCTAGCAGAAGCAGGACTCCCAGACCTGAGCACACGGTTTGAATGGAGCATCGGTAGACAAGTAAACCGACTTTTCAATGTAATTATAAATCAACTCAAGCGCAAGAGAGAACTTCGAATCCCATCAACCCTTCAACTCACGATATCCCCCCTACGAAACTAAAAGCAAAAGGTTCCTCCCTAGAACTTTAAGAACAGCTCAATTATATTACAACTCGTAAACCATAAAAAGGATAGTACCTCTAAAGAGATATCCACAACAATCTTCAACAGCATTCGTTCCAACCTCCCCACATGGAAATTTCTCTTCACCGACGGTTCCAAAACTGAAAATGTGACAGCTCTCAGCGTTGTCACTGAGGACAACATAACACTTAAATCAGCTATAAAACCTTCCTATACGTCCATTTTTAAAGCCGAAGCGGAGGCAATCCTAGCTGCTGTGGAGATGGCAAAAGCAACCAAAAAAGCGAAACATGTCATTTGCACTGACTTCCTTTCAACACTTTTTGCTGTCCGAAACGTCAATAACAACATACCCAATATAAGTAAAATCAGAGACATTATCTCCGCAAACCAAAAAAAAAAAAAATAAACTTATGTGGACACCAGGACATGCAGGAATTAAAGGAAATTTGCTGGCGGACACGGCTGCAAAATCCGCCACTATCGCCCCGCTTATTCTGCACAACACCTTCAATAAGAAGGACATAAACAATGTCATAAATAGAACAAGTAAATTAGCTCTAAGCAAAATTTGGGAGAAATACACTCACAATTACAAGACAATAAATCCTTCCAGAGAGCCAATAGAAATACCAATAACAATAAATAGAAATTTTAAGAATAGAATAGAATTTCGAATGGGTTATACAAAACTCACACACGAATACTTACTAAACAAAACATCACCTCCAATCTGTCCTTATTGCAATGAAACCACTCTTACCGTAGACCATTTCATCAACCAATGCCAATTTGTAATCAACCAATGTACCTCCTTGAAAATCCGTAATCCAAAAAATCTACTTTCTGAAGTTAATTTTGAAAATATCAAAGACTTTGTAAAACTCACTTCCAAATTTAGTTATAAGATTTAAAAAATATGCACAAATATCAGCCTGAAGGCCCCCGTTGCTCTGGCTATAAATACAAAATTATAACTTAGAATTAATTTTAAGTTCCAATTAAAAAATAAATAAATAAATAAATAACAATTAATTAACGGCAAGTTTCGTAAGTAACACTAGAAGCCAGGAGAGCTCGCAATGCTGCATATCAACGTGAATTTAGAGCACGAGAGCGCCAAAATTTATTAGATGCAATGCGTATACAGCTGCAACAACAGGAAGAAGGATTGTCACAACTGGAGCAAGTACCTAAAATCCAACCATACTAACATTTTCAACATCATTATAATGCTCATGAAAAATTAAAAACCATGTTCATTGACAATACATTTGGATATAAGTGCGCAGTGTGTGAAAGATTGTGGTTTAAAAACGATTTAAAACTAATTTCACAGTGGGGAGCAAAAGTGAGTACATGTTTGTTTGCATATTTCACATTTTGGAGCGAATGATGAAGAAAACAGTCAGGCAATTGGAAACTATGTTTATACTTTTTATTCCATATATAATTTACTATGCACTAACAAGAAACAAGTAAGAAGGCTCTAGTCGGGAAGGCCGACTAGAAGATACCCTGAACCCTGAACTTTGGTATACTGACTTAACTTCATTCGATTAAATTTGATATCTTCGGTGTTTCTTAACCGATTTGGGAAAAATTTTCAGAAAAGTTCAACCGTTACCCATTATTTCAAACCCCATTTTTACATATTCCAAATTCGATATTTTGTTGTAATCGATGGCTTGTGTATATCGGTAACCAGAATAGTTATCGATAATTTGAAGCAAACTTGTTCTGCTTATGGTATACGAGAAATTATATACAACATCTGAAATCTCCTTGCCTTACTGTTTTCATCATACGCTCAAAAAGGTGAAATATTCAAACATGTACTTACTTTTGCTCCCCACTGTATATGCCACACACTTATAAATCAGCATTTTCTAAATTTCGACTTTCCGACTGCTCGCGTCTGCGTTACATGCCATACCTCCTTAAAGGCTTATAAGATTCCTTCGATGTCAATAACAAACGGATTCATATACCATCCTCGCCCAGTGCATTAAACATTATAATTTCTCCAAGACTGCCGTTCATGGTCATTTTTTTTATTTATTTAACACTCTACCGCATACAAAGCCATATATGGATTCTCACTTTCAATACTTTAATTCAGGTAGAAAATAACCATTATAATTGAGAAGAAAACATTTTGGTAATATTCAACCATTATTCTGACCAAAAAATTATATGGGTCATATTTAACCATTACTTTGACCAAAAAATTATATTGGTCATATTTAACCATTACTTTGACCAAAAAATTATACTGGTCATATGTAACCATTACTTTGACCAAAAAAAAAAAAAAATACATTGGTTGTCTGTAAAATCAGTTTACTGACGATAGTTGAACGTGACAACATCTTAAAAAAATCGAGTTTTTAAAAAGCCCGCCTCAATGTGTTTGATATATGTATGTAGGAGAAAAAGTTCCCTTTGACGGATGGCTGGTCCAGCCTGTCATTTCAGACACTTAATTTTGTCAATTATAGCATAACCTACAATCGCTACACTAGCGGACCGATTCTATTCATTTTAATGATGAAAGCACGAATATTCAACAATATATCATTTAATATATAATTAATATCGAAAATAGAAGTCTGATATGTTGGTCTGTTAGTGTGTCCGTGTGTGTGTGAAGCAAAACATAGTTGGACTTGACGAATGATGAATGATGAAGTTGGATACCCTAACCAGCTTATTTTCCATATTAATAAATTAATTATTTAATATTATTAGACTGTTTTAGTAATTTCCCAACTTATAAATATCAAAATATGCAACTATTTCAATATATTATGGAACTACATATCCACAATAGCACTTATATTTTAATAGGGTGTTCAACATCATCATTCGTGTTTTTAACCGTTTCAGTCGACTGCCTCACTGCATCTAATCGCAAACCTAAATAATGCGAGAGAGTGCAGTCGGCTCAACAGCCGAACTGCTCTGTGGGTCCCGCCTTGCAAATGTACAACAAAAGCAGCCGGAATGCACGAAGCATGAAGTGATTGCTCTGTACACTTTATACTTAGTGCTACAGGCCAGCAATATTTTGATTTTACTCTGTACGCTATAAAAAAACCTATACAAGCGCACGATGTTCAGCTTTCGGCAGTTGTGTTGCTCCCACTTCGGCAAAGCAAATCAAGTCAGTTGCTGTTCAGCTTTCACCAAGGCAGGACCTCGCTGCGCAACTATTTTAAATATTCAATATTTTACACTATAACATAAAAAACAGAAATATGAATGAATTTTTATTTTAATAAAAATATGGCTGACGAGTCTCAATGTTTAATTTGCCACCGAATTTTAAATTATAATATTTGAAAGACATCTATATATTCTATTTACAATCGTTGATGGCTTTTATTCTTTAAGATTCTCTTGGTTGGTTATCTAATTCGCGCGCGCTTGTCAGAAAGGTAACCGGAAGAGAGAGAGGCAGAGTCAGTGTGGCCGAGCCACACTTTTTGATAAATCTTAATACTAACATCGATACCTTAATACTAGCTTACGATATATCGGTATACACGAGCATAACATAACATAAACGATCGATAGAAATTAATATAAATATTGCACAAAATAAATACTTTACAACTCGGCTGTCCTGACAGGGAATCGACCTCGATTCCACCAACTCTAGATCATGGAGGGCTTGAAGCCTTACCAAACGGTGGGTGTTACCTGTGGTCAGACATCGAAAGCACAATTTTAATCACACGTGAGCCACAATTTTAGTTTAGATGACTCCAGCACACCATCATACGGAAGCTGTGTGAGCTGGGAGCCTTCAACATCTCGGATGACATACCGGTCATTCGGAAGTTTCTTATGGATGACATAGGGACCGCGGTACCGCTTAATGAGTTTTTTGTTTATGCCAGCCGTCGTATCAACATTATTGATGACGACGAAATCACCTTCCTCAAAATTAACGGCAGGGCGATGATATTTGTTAAAGTACTCTGTATTCTTGTACTCTTGAGACTTGACAATGTTCTGAAGGGCAATTTTACGGGTATCTGCTAGGGACACTTCATCAGTAAGCCTATCATCCAAACGCTCAGTTAACTCATCTATAACAGCACCGCGCTGTTCGACACCAAAAAGGAGGACGGAGGGAGCAAATTTAGTTGTGGAGTGGATGGAATTATTCAAGGCGAACTCAATTTTCGGAAGTTGCTTCACCCAATCAGCATGATCCAATGGTTCGGCCAATTTAGCAAGCATGGGACTTAAGACACGGTTGACACGTTCCACTTGCCCATTAGCACCAGAGGAGGCAGTGGAAACCATTAAATCAATGCTTAGCAATAGCTTTGGCGTCGAGATTTCTAACGCCCCACCCTTGCATAGCTCCTCTAATGGGCAGGTTGAGCGATTTCACGGTACTCTCGGAGACATAGCACGTTTTTATAAGTTGGAAACACAGGTGGAGGACACTGTTAAGAATATTCTCCTTGCAACCGTCAAGTATAACAGGTCAATCCACTCGGTAACAAACGAGAGGCCCATAGACGTAATTCACGCAACTTCCAAAAACAACACAGCGCAGATTAGGGAAAAGATTGCAAATGCTCAAAGAAAGACACTTGACCTTATGAATAAAAATAGGGTCTACAAGTCGTATAAAACAGGAGAAAAGGTCTGGTTAAAAAATAATAGAAGGTTAGGAAACAAGCTATCACCCTTATTTACAGAAGCAACAGTAGAGGCAGTAACTGCAAAACACCCGTGTGGGATTTGTCAAACCCTTCCGCAGGCACTCCGAATACTCCGAGCTCTGTAACCAGGCATCTTGGACTTTTTGTTTGTTAATCTCTTTAGGAATTTTAATTTTTTTTATATTTATTTTCCCCGATAAAATACGGAAGTAATTCACGAAATAGAAGTGGGTGATTATGCGATAGGAGTGAAAACCGATTCCTAATCGATATAATGCACAAGCTAGAAGTGGGAGATTATATGATAGGAGTGAAACCCGAATCCCTATCGATATAAATGGAATATCGTTATGTTAATGCCTGAATAAGAACTTTCATTGTAAAACGCATATAAATAAATTACTTACATCATCAAGAAACTAAATAAATTCAATAGCAAAGAAAACGGTAAGCATTCTTAAAAAAAAGCCAGAATTCCCGCTGCCCGATGTTTCCAAATTTTCCCCACAATCGCGTTGTCGAAATAGCCAGATCTAACGGGAAAAAACGGGAAAACGGGATATGGCAACGCTAAACAGCAGAGCTGCGTGGATCGAACGTTTCAGTCGACTGCCTCTCTGCATCTAATCGCAAACTAAAATAATGCGAGAGAGTGCACTCGGCTCAACAGCCGAACTGCTCTGTGGGTCCCGCCTTGCAAATGTACAACAAAAGCAGCCGGAATGCACGAAGCACGAAGTGATTGCTCTATACACTTTATACTTAGTGCTACAGGCCAGCAATATTTTGATTTTACTCTGTACGCTATAAAAAAACGTATACAAGCGCAAGATGTTCAGCTTTCGGCAGTTGTGTTGCTCCCACTTCGGCAAAGCAAATCAAGTCAGTTGCTGTTTAGCTTTCACCAAGGCAGGACCTCGCTGCGCAACTATTTTAAATATTCAATATTTTACACTATAACATAAAAAACAGAAATATGAATGAATTTGTTATTTTAATAAAATTATGGACGACGAGTCTCAATGTTTAATTTGCCACCGAATTTTAAATTATAATAATATATTAATTTTTTTAAAAAGCATTATAAAAACAAGTATAAACGTTGCAGTCGGGAGCAACCGACTGCGATATACTCGTTACCAGTATTAAAACCGGTAAAAAGAGGCCTGATTGCAAAGGGGTACGGATGCGGCAGGGGTGTACGCTGCCTTAAAGGTTCTCCGATGCAGATAGGGATGCCACCAGCTTTCTTCCTTCCAAATTGGTGACTCTAGCTTAAAGTTTGTAAAATGTGTTGAAAGGGTGGCTGGGGGCGGTATAAGCGGGTGTGGCATCCAAATTTTTGATGCAGATCTATGTGGAATGTCATTTGCTATCTTCATACCAAATTTTGTGACTCTAGCACGAAGTTTGTAAAAAGTTGGGAAAGGGGGTGTTAAGCTTTTGAGCTTTTTCAATAGCTATCGAATTTCCAAAATGTCACTCAACAAATTATAAATGCTGCGAGATTCGCATTAATATAATGTAGTTTATTTTGCCTTCGTGGCCGAACTTAAAATAGTTTACAAAAGTTTTAATTTATTTATGAACGAATAATGTGTTACAGCAGCTCCGACTTGAGATGTGCAATAATTATTAAGTTGATTTGTCGCGAAACACACAAACGACCGAAGTTGAGCTACTGTCGAATTTGATAGAACTGAACAGCTGCAGAAATGCAGCAGCGGCCTGCACTCAGCTGAAGGCCAAGGGCAAACAATAGACAATGTAATAAACCAGAGCTCGCAAATGACGCTCACTATATTATGGCCCTCCATCATAGACGAAGAATACCCATAGACCGGACAAATCTCTCTTGAGTGAAACTCGTCTGAAAAATACATGCGGGCAACATTGGGTGCAAAAACGAGAATTGACTTTGCAAAAGCACGATGGCAAATCGGAAAGACAACACAAAGCAATGTTAGATTTTTATTATTTTCGTGCACCTGTGTTTGTGCTGTCCCAAAGCCGGACAGCTGATGAAGGCAGAATAATGAAAAAGAAATGCATGATTTGGCAAATTTATTTCTTATTTTTTCAGCGTTAGTCTGTTAATGTGTGTGTGTGTGTGTGTGTGGATTCACAAAATAAGTAAAACAGAACTGCCGCTCAAAATTTGATATTGGCAATTTAAGACAATTTCGTTTCTTTGTGTGCACATGCTTTTATTATTTATTTGTATTTGTTTGCACGCTGTGTTGTTCTATGCCTATTAAGACATTCGATCTAAAAATAAGTATCACACACAATTTTT